>JAPMOR010016851.1:0-11950 GCA_026543865.1 Argiope aurantia
AAATCTTTAAATTAAGTCCAATTATCCTTAATTTTTCAAAAGCTACATCGAAAAAAACAGTAGAAAAGAAAATAGGAAAAAGTGGTTTAAATTGATAAAACATAGTGTTCATTCATTTAAATATAACCAATAAGGTGACATTTTGTTGATTATAGAATTCCGTAATCAATGTCATGTTTTCGGGTGGAGGGGAGGATATTTCTCAATGTTTTGGAGAAATTGCTGTCAAGCTATAAATTTGTCTCTTGTTTCCAATCTTGCCTATTTGTGACTGGTTGAATCTGGAAAATAAGCAATACGGCACAAAGAATTGATTGGTTACCCAAAAAATGATTTAGGAGACTTGTGGACAAAGATTTAATGTTAATTGGTCCATTTCTTGATGATTCAAGTTATGAAGATTGAAACCTAACTTTCCTACCAATCTTCAATAGATGAATTTTGGCTCCTTTGTCATTTCATTGTTTGTAATTAAAAAAATATAAGTTGTTGGTCTAAATTGGTACAAATTGTGAGGTATTGGTCAAAATTGTAGAAACCTTTTGGAAGAAATGCAATTTGAAGGTTTGATGATTCATAGTAACAATTGTATTTGCAATAACAACCTAAAGCAATACATTATTTTAAAGAGAATTTCATCAAGAATTTTTATTTTTTAAAGTTATGACTAAATAAATAGAACTAAATGGCACCTTTTCTGAAGTTGATAAAATATGGCTTTCTTTTATTTAAATGTTGCAAAATGAGGGTCATAGCTTAGACAGCCAATTAGCTGGTGTTTTCTTATTAGTATGATTCGACAATAAATGCCGTTTCAGTGGAGATTCTTTCTTAATATTTTTGAAAATTGCTGTCAAGTTTGTTATTTTTTCCAAGTTCTTCCTTTTTGTTCGTTGTTCGAGCTTAAAAAATAAACTACACGGCACAATAATTCGATTGGATACCGAAAAGAACATTTTAAAGTTTTAATATTGCATAAAAATGAATGGCATTAGAAAATTATTAGAAATCAAATTAAGGCAGTTATTTTTAAATATTTTAAAGATTATAAACAATTTCAATCATTAGAAAAGCAAACTGGTAAAGGCGTAAAAGATGCAATCTATTAAAAAATAGAAAATGCTATTAATAAAAAGTACGACGTTGGATTAAACTTTCTGTAAATAGGTTCTAAAATTCCCCTTAAAGAAAAATCTGAAAATCTATTAGTTCTTTCAATATGAAATTTGATCTGCATTATAAATATATATTTTTTTACTAAACATAAACTCAATAATTTCACATTGAAGACAACACTAAAATGACCTCTTTTCAAAACATTGACATTAAGTATTATTGAAGGAATGTGGATAGCAGCAACTCTTACAGTAAAATAAACATTCTTTATTTATTCCTCTAGTTTTTTTTTGTAGTAAAGAGGTGAAAGGGGATTCCACAATGAGATTAATTTTCTCATCATGGCTTGCAAAAAAATTTTTTTTTTTTCGTTTCCTAGTTATTTACTAAATTTAATCGAAAATGCATTTCTTAAGTTAGAATCGCTTAATTTCACGTTCTGATCTAGGCATCTAAAATTGTTTACATTTAAAGTCTTTTAAATTGATTTATTTCCAGTTTCGACAACCGACAATTATTCATTTGCTTCTTTAAAGGACTGAACAAGCACGATAAGAAAGTGAAAAAAATGCTTAATCTTGTTTCGTGCATCAAATTTTTTTTTTCAACGCTTCTTCTTTTTAAATGGATTATCATTCATGAAGTTAATACACTGGTAAGATAATAGATACAAAAAAAAAATTGGATAAGATAAATCATGCTATCAAATTTTAATAAGAAAACAGAGAGATTTATTTTGTTCTAGGTTTTCTGCATATTTATTTAAAGTTATGTTTATTATTAAATGCATTAAACGGTTCAAAATGTTTTAAAAGAATTTTAGAAATTCATTTTATTCGAAGATATAAATTTAATTTTTTAATGTTTAAATAAAGATGAAAATGTGAAAATTAACATTCATAATTCCATTTCCGAAAAATTATCGTAACACAAATGATTTAATTTCCTTAATTTATTAACTTGATGAAATGATTTAGCACTTTAATTCTATAATTCATGTGCAATTCATGTAAAAACTAAGGCAAGTACCATTTGAATGCAACACCATTTTGTATGAGATTTCTCTGTATTTGTTTATTGGTATTTATATACTATGAAATTCGATATTAATTAGTTCTTCTATCAAGTCAAAATGTTTTTAAGAAATGTTATTTGAAATAGCAAATTGCTTTTGAATAAATAGTAATAATAAAACAAATATCAATTTTTATCTATTTAATTAATAAAATAATTGCTATATATATAGCAATTATTTTATTAATTAAATTTTAAGTCTTATGTAAAATATGTAAACTACAAAATATTTTTCATAATTTATGTAATATTTCAAAGAATAATTCAACAAAAATTTCTCAGATTCAGCATAAAACGCAGTTTTTAGTTTTGTTTTCAAAAGGATTGAAATGAAATCAATAATAATATTTGGTTCCGGCCTATAAATATATTTCAAAAATTATGAAGTCTAAATTTAATGCAGTAAGGTATCATATTCTGAGAAATATTCTGGACACACCAAATTTTAAATAAATGAATGAATGTTTCTATTTTCCACGATCAATTAAGACTTATTTATGAAGTTTTGAATGTTAAAACTTTAGAAAAACTCAACATTTTCATAATCTTAGGCCAATTAATCTTGAGAAACCTGCACGCTGATTGGCGTATTTTCTTAGAAAAGATCGACGGAAAATCTAAAATTATCCTTTTTTTATTGAATAGTGATATTCAAATTTTCATAAATCAGTCAGTTTAAGTGATTGATTTAGTTGATTGGAAATTAACTCTTTTTATTTAAAATATGAGTGTTTCAAGAACATTTTGTTATTCGTGATTTCCACAGCAGAAGCTTTATGTAAAATCAAAAATTCGTTATTTATTAGAGCATTTATTGAATCAAGTTACATAAAATATAATCGTTTTCCATTTAGACCATTTTAGCAGATCTGTATCTTACTAAAGGTTTACAAATTAGCTGTGTGGCACTGATTTGAATGGATATCCTGTTCATATTAAGCAAAACTTGCCTTAAAATAAAATTGATTTATTGGATTAATAATATAGAGAGTGTAAAAGATCATAAAACAATTTTTCTTGAATTTATTTTTTAGAAAAAAATAATACTTCTTATTTGTTTCATTTCCTACAAACACGTACCGAAAATTATATTTTTGCAGATTTTATTTCCAAAAAGATTTAATTTATTTTTAATTGGAGCTTTAATCAATGTGATGGCAGCATTTAGAAAAAAGCTATTTTTTTCCCATGAATGATAAACGTACTCTTGCAGCTTAAATTTTATCTTCATTTTGTACGAAAAAAATGTTGAAAAATATCGTTAAAATATTTATTTAAAAATTCATTAAAAATAGAAATTTAATTTTAAGGTTAAAACATTGCTATCATTTAAAAGATAAATTTTTGATCTTTAACTTGATGTAGATCTTTTTTCCGCGGTAATATTTTAGGAAGTTATAGCAAAAAACGCCAAAATTTCGCTTAATTTTTAAAATAAAATTCTAATTAAAAATTCAAAAAAATAACCCCCTTGTGCACATTCCCGACCTCCAAGGTATACACGTGCCAAATTTGGTAGCTGTAGGTTGAATGGTCTGACCTGTAGAGCGCCAACACACACACACACACATTGAGCTTTAGTATAAGTATAGATATAGATTTGCAGATTTTAGACATGCGTAATGAAAAGATTAATAAAGAATAAATTTCGTATATTTTATGATTCTATAATTTTAATGTCATTCTTCACAAGAATGAATCATTCTATGAGTGCTAGTAATAAATTAATTTAATAGAATTAAGAATTGTTCAAAATTCATAACATTTTACATATAGTATTTTATTCTGCTTTTCAAATAAAAAAAAGGAATTTAATATTTTGATAATAATTATATTTTATTTTTTAAACTAGATTCAAAACGAAGAGCTGTTTTTGAAACGAAGTATAAATAATCATACAAAGGCCATTGTTTGAGTTGAATTGAATATCTTCTTTTGCATTTTTTTTCAAAAAAAAAAAACTTTTTATCTATTAGCTTTTGTTTAAATTCCTTTCCCATTGATAATGCATTCGTTTATTAAATTAAATTGTCTAAAAGCGAAGGAAACGTAAATTTGATTTTCATAATAAATTCAATGAAGCATTATTTAAGAAATAGCGATATCACATCTATTTCAATGAATGAATTATTTTTGGGAAACGATCGATACTCATTCAAGCATAAATACATTTAATTTTCCTTATCTATTATTTTATTTTTAAAAAATTATTTTTGCTTTATCCATGCATTGCCTGGGTTCTTTGGCAGAGAAATGAATTTTTTGATAAAATTAAATACGAACCTCTTAAAGGCAAAATTCTGAATATAATTTAACTTTAAAGATTTGATCAAAAGATTGGTTCAATAGAAGAAGATCTCTAGGCAATTCAATTTCTTTGTAGTTTTCGAAATCTATAATTTATTTGACAGTATAGTGAAAATATTTTTGGAAATCATAAAATGCTTTGATTTTATTTATTCATTTTTGTTTGTTTGTTTAAACTTACTTTGAAAAACAAAACTCAGTTTCATAGACGATTTCTAAAATAAAAATAAATATCAGATGTGCGTTTGATTCATTAATTTGATTTTCTTTCATTCCCTTTATTTAATAGAAAAAAAAGATTATTCCATTAGATTGCTTCTAATTCTTTTTATATAGATTATATATAAAATGTTTGGAATATCTTTACCCTTATTATACTAAATTTCTAGGAATATATTTATAGCACATTTAATTATATTTTTAAATGACAAACAATTAAAAAAACACCCTTATTGTATGAAATAAAATTTTTCCTTTCCAGACATCTGCTTATGAGGAATTTTTAACATTATAATATATTCGAAAACTAATTTCGGTGCTAAATATGATTCAATTTTCGAACAAAGGTATGTACTTTTAAGATCAATTTCATAGACGAAGTAGTTTATCACGTAAAATTAAATTTAATAGAAAATGCATAAAGATTTCAAAATAGCAACTAACATTTAATGGAAAACTTTATATTTCATAAAACTACGATATCTTGTAAGTTGCCAAATTTATTAATTCTTATCAATATCGCTTTATTACTGACTCAAAAATACAAAAAAATTAAATATCCCCAAAGGTATCCATTGTTTTTGATAATATATAAACTATAAAAAAAAACTGTTTGTGACAAAATATTTATTTTATTCAAAGATTTTATGACAAATAGTTGAGAAATGCACAATCTGTAAAGTAAAAGTTTCTTAGAAAACAAAATAATTTTTTATAAGCAATTCCATCGATTTGAAGTTCTAATAAATGTATCGAAAAAGCAATTATAGAGAAAATATGATATGTTATGAATATTTAAAATCTTATTAAAAATAAAAAATGCAGAAAATTCTTTTGAATTAATTTTTCAGAATTATGATTCGTAAATATGACTGATTTAATATAGAAGATTTTCATTTGAATGTAAAGAAACATTTATATTGATATTTGCATAAGATATTAAATATATTTTACTGTAAACAAATATTTTATTTCTACTGAAAAACAAATTTTTATTTCAATTTTAAATGTGACACATTTTTTTCTTTCAAAATATGAACTACCAATATTCATATGAAAGTTGTTTGGCAATATTATATTTGTAAAATAATCTCTCTAAAATATAATCAATTCTAAAATTATTTATCTCTTAAATTTCCAACGAGCATGCATTGAAAGGTTCTACCAATAAAATCACAAAGAGATGCAAAGAGAGTTGTGTATTAAAAAATAATAACATTAGGGCATTTGTTCGAGAAATGTTATTTTTATCACAAAATTGTAAAAAGGAATAACATAATCCCGTAGTATGACTATGGAATACGAAATTCCAGAATCTCATCAACATTTTTAACAGAAAAAAAGAAAATATTTTAACTATGTAATTACATCCTGTTTTTGCAAATGATGCGTACATAATGTTCCTAAAAAAATATATTTTATAATATTAACTACGCTGTTTCCAAATTAACAATAAAATTGCAACATTGATATAACATTTTTCATCTTTTTTTCTGTTTCATATATTAAAACAGATTTTTGTCTCAAAATGATAAAAATATTAAAGTAGGTAAACAAAAATACTCAATCATTATTGTAAAAAACTAAATCATAAATTTTGCTTAGCTAATAATTAAACATAAATATTAAATAACGAAATTCAAACATTCTAAGAATCGAAAATGGTTTTTTTTCCCACATTTTTGGAAATTACCAAGAGTTTTGTTCCAAGATCAGTATTCCTATAATTAAAGAAGCAATGCGATATTAATTTTGAAAATCAGTTTATTCCCAATAAAAAGTTTTACATAACATTCTTAAATATTACATAACATTTTCAGTTTTATATGAAAATATAAAACTGAAAATGTAATCGAACATATGAAAAATCATATTTAAAAACAATTAACTTCAAGCTAAATCTTATTCATATAAACATGAAATAAAAATATGCCAGTAAAGTAAAATAAAAATAAGAAGCAGTTGAAATAAAATTTTCACCTGCTTCTTATTCATAAATAACAAATGAATAAGAAGCAGTTGAAAATTTTATTTGATAAAGCATTTAAGGCATCATATTTTGCGCAATTTTTAACCTTGTTAATTTCAAACTGTTTTACATTCTGCCGGGACAATTCAAGTCCAAACTTTTACAATCTAAACCGAAACCAAAACTTCTTGCTATTTTTTAACTTTTAGTTAGTTTTAACAACATTAATATAACGTGGAAGGAAGAATGAAATTACAAAAATATCCCATAAATCTTCTTCAAACTCCCTCGACTTAGTTTTAAAAAATCAAACATGAAAAATAAAAAAAATCAAACATAATCAAAGATCAAACACAAAAATATACCTGTGTTATTTATCAATAAGAAATAATAGAATATTATATTGGATAAATCAGTTAAGACATTATATCTCATCTATATATTAAAGACTAACAATTTTAAACTGCTCAACATTCTTCCCGCACAATTATAATCGAAACCGAAAAGAAAACATCCTACTATTTTTCAACGTCCAATTTGTTTTGACATCTTTAATAAAACATGAAATAATAAAATTACAAAAATATCCCACAGATCTTCTTAAGGTTCCATTTTGTTTTAAAAAATCAAACATGAAATAAAAATATGCTTTAGTTATTTGTCAATAAGAAATAATTGAAAATGTTATTACATAAGGGAGTTAAGACATGATATTTTGTATATTTTTAACCCAATAAATTCTAAACTGCTCAGCATTCTCCCGGGCAATTAAAATCGAAACCGAAACCAAAACTTCCTGCTTTTTTTCAACCCTCATTTAGTTCTGATATCTTTAATAAAATGTGGAAGGAAAAATGACATTACAAAAATATCCCACATATATTTTTAAGACTCTAAAAAAAAGTCAAACAAAAAATTAAAATATGTCTGTGTTATTTATCAATAGGAAACAATTTAAAATTGTATTCGATAAGATGGTTCAGGCATGATATTTTATATATTTTTTATAATCCCTATTAATTTTAAACTGCTTAAACTTAAACTGCTTAGCTGCTGTTAAACTGCTTAGCATTCTTCTCTGACATTCAAACAAAATCTTTTTAGTAGAAATCGAACCGAAACATCCTGCTATTTTTCATCGTCCAGTTAGTTGTGACATCTTTAATAAAGCGTGAAAGGAAAAATAAAATTACAAAAATATTCCAACCATCTTCTTAAGTTGCAACTTTGTTTTAAAAAATCAAACAATTGAATATTTTATTTGATAAGGTAATTAAGACATTATATCTTAAATATTTTTAACCCAATTAATTTTAAATTGCTCAGAATTCTTCCAGGGCAATTAAAACCGAAACCAAAACACCCTGCTATTTTTCAACGTCCAATTAGTTTTGACATCTTTAATAAAACGTGAAAGGAAGAATAAAATTACAAAAAATATCCCACAAATCTTCTTAAGACTCGACTTTGTTTTTAAAAAAATCATTACTTGGGAGGTTGTAGGCTGTTCCTTTCGGAACAGAGTCATGATAGCTGTTCCTGTTCTTCCCCCTACCGCGATCCCTCGCTAAGGCGAACATGTGATCTGCTGTCTCAGATCGTCAATTAGGTGCCTAGTCCACGTTGATTAATGGTGGTTCGTTTTGCCTCAATCCTGAAACTGAGCTCCGGGCTCCTCTGAACTGGAATAAAAATAAAAAAAGGACAGGGAAAAAAAAGGAGCTCCCTATGGTTTCTAATCTTGATGCACGTCGCTGGTGGGTTTCCGTGAAGAGATATGTCAAAGAAAAAGACGATCGAGTCTTAGATTCGGATTTACGAATGTAAGACCAAGTTTCACTATCAGGCCTTACTGTCGGGGACAAAGACAATGTTTTATCCTAAGTATCGGTAGAGTTTTCATTAATTTATCCCCAAGATGGAATTTCGTCTGTCGCTGCTGGTTGGATTCCCACCCCACCCACTCCTTACGTCTTCCTTCCTAAATAAGATGAATTCTCGAATTAAAAAAGAAAAAAAAAGTCTCAAGGATTTTTTTGTCCAAATTTCTAGATTAACTTAGAGGACAAGGTTTGGATTGAATTAGATTGTTATAAAGATTGTTTGGATTCTTCTATTAGATAGTTTATAAAGAAAGGAAACTTATTAGAGGTAAATATAATATATAATGGAAAGGAAATAGAACTAAGTATTATTTAATATTACATAGGTGCCTCCGTAAATTTAGCTGTGATATTTAATTTAGTATGAAAAATAATTTAAATTATTCGTTTATCTACAAAATTTTGATGCCCTATCTTTTTTAACCACCATAAAATAAAACACTTTATACCTTATTATATTTCATTGTGTTCAAGTGCTTTTGATATTTCTTGTTAATTTCTGCTCCACCTTTTTCATAGATTTTATAAGAATCAAACATGTTATTAAGTCACATAGAAATGAAGGCGGATAGAAAGATTACCCATCTTACGTTAGAGATGTAGGCTGAAATTTGCAATGAAAGTAAATTTTTACTCCGCCTTATTCATATATTTGATAAGAATCAAACATTTCATTAAGTCACATAGAAATGAAGGCGGATAGAAAGATTACCCATCTTACGTTAGAGATGTAGGCTGAAATTTGCAATGAAAGTAAATTTCTTTATGAGGTTTCTTAATTTTTATATTTCGAAAGGCATTGATAAATGGATGATTGAAGTGACTTTTAGTAGAACCAAATGAAATATTATTTAAAATATGATTAAAACATAATAGTGAATCAGTTCATAACGAAAGAATGAAAATAGAAAGAATGTCCTTTCAAAATCTGTAAATCCTATAGTTTCCAATATCACTGCATTTTGAATCTCAATGGGTTTCATGACGGCGAGAAACATAAGCAAGTTTCTAAGTTCTATGTACGGTGAATTATTTAGAATTAACCTTATTATTGAAAAGTCTGTCCTTTAACTAATAGAACTGAAAAAAAGGTGGGAGGATATATTTTATAATCAAATAATTCGTTCTGTACTGTCAAGTAAATAACCCTTCTAATTTGTTTTTTAAATATCAGTATCGTTTAAAAAAACCTTTAATTTAAATCTGTATTTTTAACTATGTATCTTATTCAAATATGAACTCGTGTACTTAGTTAATAGCGAGTTCATATGTTTGGAGACCAGGATTAGAAGGTATATTTTAGAAGTGAAAAATTGAAAAATATTATTTCAAATTCTTAAAAATTATAAATGATAGAAATTTCTGAATTTTCATGCTTCTTAATTATTTTCCACACAATAGTTCAAAGAGATACGTTTCTAATGATTGGTTATATTTGATAGAACTTCTATCTATTTCTATTTATATCTATGTGTGCGTGCGTGTGTGTGCATGTGTGTGTGTGTGTGTGTGTGATCAAAGTTTTCATTTCATTAGATTCTATCAGGTGGAAACTTTCAAATATTTTATGCAACGATTTTAAATTTCCATATAAATTAAAAAAGGTTGCCTCTGCTGGGCGAAACAGATTAATTTAATATATTTTGTGGAAGATCTTTCATGAATTTAAAGGATGAATGCATGGTATGTATATTGAAGTGGTATGGGATACACGAAGGATAGAACCTAGAACCTTTTGGTTAGCAGTCCAGTAACTAAACAATTCTGCCAAAACGATCGTTCGGGTCGAAGAGTTGTTAACTGGCTTATATGCTATTCATCACAGTACTCTCCCTCCAGTGAAACGAACGATATGGATGTTGAGTGGTGATGTAATACTTGCTGTTGGCTTAATGGGCCTGTACCCAGTTGAATAGCGCCAAGCGTGTGTGGGTGCTAATGCGCCAAGTGTGTCTGGAGACTTTGGGTTGCTGCGTCAAGTGAGTCTGACGACTTTAGGTGCGAGTAGATGGCACCACAACAGCTGTAAGAAGGTTGAAGGTTCATCGTTCGAGGTCACCAATGAGGCGGTAAGCGATGTGGTAGGATAGAAACTGGGACCTTTCGGTTAGCAGTCCAGTAACTAAACAATTCTGCCAAAACGATCGTTCGGGTAGAAGAGTTGTTAACTGGCTTATATGCTGTTCACCACAATATAATAATATTCTCCTATTATTAAATAATACAATAACTGAGAGTTCCATTTCTAAATTCAGGCTAATTTAAATACATACACTACATGCTCAGTGCTATAGTGTTATAAAGTTAAAGTTAAAGTTTGAAGTGCTATGAAGTTAAAGTTTAAACATTAACTTCTGCATTTCATTACTCTACCAGAGAACAAACTTAATTGAAAAAAATATCAAAATTTGGAAATAATTGATCACCACTTAGTACTAAAGTTTTTAATTAATATATACCGATTGTTTTTAAAGTTACTGTATCTTCAAGTGTATAAGTTATTCTTTTTAAAAACAAAATGATAAATTTAATTAATATCTCGACAATATTCTAAAAATAGAGCATTTGAAACCAGTTTTTCTGTCTGAAAACTGTTATAATGTTTTTACAAACTTTCTATCATAGCATAAGTATTATTTTCTGATGCATCTATGTAGCTTTGCATTATTCAAATAGCTATTTATAAACAAATTAGATTTACAAAATTCAACTAAACTCAGTTTCATTTTAAATTATTCAAAAATGTTTTCAGAACAATCACAAGAATGATTAAGTTTGTAAATTATGTTACATATTAATAAAGAAATCCCCAATCCAAAAATGTGATTTTGTTAAAATAGATTTAACGTATTATTTGTAATATGCTTCATTAAAAACTTTGAAAAAAATCACTAGTAAATAATGTATTCAACTGTGTTTATTAAACCAACTAATTATTAATAATGGTCTTTACAAAAAGCTTATTTTTTTCCAGATCTGATGAAATGTAATGCACAAATTATTTTAGGTTATAAAAATAAATAATATTAACCATTGCATTTTATTATTTAATTAGAAATGATGAAACTTTTTATGTAATTTCAAATTTATAAATATTTTTTCTAATAACTAAATTAGATATGATATCATAAATAAATTAAATATCAAAATAAATTTTTTGATTTATTGTGAGAAGAGATTATAGAAATCATGATTTTCAAAGATATGTTTTTTAAATGCTGTGAAATAGAATTCATATATGGAATTTAGTTTTAATTTATTAAGTAATTGACTTATTTTATTTTCTAATGGAAATCATCTTTAATTTTTTATAAGAAATTGAAAAGAAATCGATATGAAATATATATTTTTTTCAACCTTCATTATTAAAATACTCAAAACA
>JAPMOR010016869.1:3477-33609 GCA_026543865.1 Argiope aurantia
TAGGACAACTCACCATGTAATTCTAACTGCAACATACCATGACCAGAAATATGTGAATAATTTTTCTTAAACTTGCAAGGAAAATTAATCGCAAGAAAACATTTGATTCAAAAAAGCAGAAAATTCGTTTTATTTTCGAAGAGCAATACCAGCAAAAGAAAACGAATATCCCATAAATCAAATGTTTGCTGACCAGAGAGCAACAATCGAAACCAAAATAGCCGATGGAAAATTTTACAAAATGACGAATCGCCTGCTTAAGAATAGTCGACGTACTGCCGTCGATACTTTAACGGTCCATATTAATCAGAAATGCAGTTTAAAGTAATTAAGGATAACTTATTTAAGAAAATTATTCAACTGACTTCATTTCGAAGCAAACGTCTACTCTCAGCATCCATATTGACAAGTTTACATTGGAAGACGTTTCGAATTTACGTTATAATGCAAACATTAGACAGTAAAAGACTAGAAAAAGGTTTAAATGACTAACGTTTTCTACTAAGCTAATGTATTCCAAGAGAGATATCAGAACTTCCATAAACTTTTGTTGAGCTTCATCCATGTGTAGGAAGCGATGTGATAGTCTGGGACATGTTTTCTTGACATGCTTTGGGTACATTGATTTCTGTGGAAAGTACTTTCAATAGCTATGCGTACGTAATCAGGTAAATCTTGACACTAAAACTGTATATATTGCAACTCCTGCTGTGTTTCAACAAGAGAGTGCTACATGCCATATGTCCAACATTGTCCATGCACAATTCGAAGAGCATGAGGAAGAATTTCACTTATTCTCCCCGTCCATATGTGAATCCTTTTGAAAATCTTTGGGGTTTTGTCTTGATCTACATATCAGACTGAAAGCCCCTCAGTCTGATACAAAATGGTTATAATTTAACTTCCCCTATAAACAGCATCCTATAACGCAAACGGATGAACGGATTTCAACAAAATTTGGTATATAGACTATACACGAGATGCGCTCACGGTATTTTGAGGAAAAAAAGTTTTGTTCCAAAATGTATACTAGAGGGTGCCTTTCACAGAAAAAAATTAAATTTAACACAATAAACGACCAAAACGGAAAACAGAAACAATATTAACAATCCATAACAAGAGTCATGAGTAATAAAATGTAAAACCAGGAAAAGCTGTCAGTTCTAGAAAAAAAATGTAGAGATTTGCATGCTCACGAAGAAGAGAAAGCTTTAAGCAAAACAGATTAGGGTATGAAACATTTGCAGACTTTGCCATGTTTTATGACAATGTTTCCGACTGTAATGGTGACTGTATCTTTAGTTGAACATACGTTATTGGTGAAGCTGTTTGACGAAAACAAGGGGCTTCTGCTGCTGTTTCTTGAATTTTGTTGTGTAAAAATCCTACGGCGTAGACTTATGTATACTAAAGATATCCGGGTTATGATTAATAGATTTAAAGCGACGAGGACATTATGAACTAAACTTGAAAAAGGTAATAAACCTGTCACACCGATACTTATTGATGCCGTCAAGACAGCTGTTGCTGCACAGACACACACATCAGAGTTTGAGGGCAGTAGCGCTTGTGCGGTTTTTCAACAGACAGGCTGTTCTTACAGCACCGTCTAAAAAATGTCAGAGACATAATGCAATACTTTCCATACAAAATCCAACATATCCAAGGGCTGCTTGATAGGGTTAATCCACACTGTCTATCAATCACACTCAATTTTTTTCCAACAGAATGACTGTTGATCTGTCATGATCTTGGTATATTCTGTGGAGCGATGAGGCTCATTACTACCTCAATGGGACAGTCAACACACAGAACTGGGGCTAAAGGAAAATTACGGATGCACACTCAAATTCTCCTACATTCTCCAACGGTGACTTGTCTGATGTGTATTCATGACGACATTCGTCCTTGAGTCATTCTTCTTTGAGGGAATTACTGCACATGGTCCTGTCACATGTTCAATTACGGGTCTTCGGTACCATGACATGCTTCAGACGTTTATTATGCCTCAAGTACAGCAAAGAAAGATCCTCACGTGACCACTTTCATGCAGGATAATGCACAACACGTATCCATGAGTGCGTGAAGAAGCTATTTTACAACACTTCACAGACAAACATGTTATTAGTAGCTTTTTTCGTAAGCCATGGTAACCATGTTCGCCTGATCTAAAACCAAGCGATTCCTGGTTATGGGGCCACTTCAAAAGTATGTATCGTGGAGGTGTTGCGACTTTGAATGACTGAAATAACTCCATAAAGCTTCATGTGCAAAGCATCACAACTGATCAGTTACAATCTGCTGCTGAACGCATTGTCCATGAACTTGAAATTTTGCAGTGGAATGAGGGTGGTCACATGAAGCACCTATCCCTACATCGTCCTGGATACGATTCACAACTGCTCCTCTTGTGCAATTTCGTCGTAATCTGTTATTGTTGAACTGAACTTTTTTTTTCTCTCAAACAGCGTACTATTATTTTTCCTTTGATTTTTTGAAATGTGGTTCGATGACAAGGTGATCAGAAACTAGTCAATAAATACCAATATTTTTTTCTGTATTTCGTTTTGATAGTTTATTGTGTTAAATTTAATGTTCTTCCGAGAAAATCTGCCTCTGGTGGATATTTTGGGACAATTTTTTTTTCCAAAATTCCGGGAGCGCATCTCGTGTATAGTCCATATACCAAATTTCGTTGCAAGCCGTTCATCCGTTTGCATTATAGGATGCTGTTTATAGGGGAAGTTTAAATATAACCACCCTTTATATATATATATATATATATATATATATATATATATATAGAGAGAGAGAGAGAGAGAGAGAGAGAGAGGGAGAGAGAGAGAGAGAGATAATACGAATAATTTCTGTTTATTTCGACCTTTAAGGTGAAAGAGTTGGAAAATTTTAGTAAGAATAACATACAAGATGTTTGTTTTTTCATTAATAAAGAATATCATTCACAGTGTATTAATATAAGTTTGATATCTTACGTTCAATGTAGTTTTGAAGAAATTCAGAATACAGAGATTTTTAGGAACTTTGTTACCCAACAACAAAGTCATTTCAAAATATTATACTAGATACAGGCGATTATTAAAAAAACTTTTTAATAAGTAGAATACATATAGACCAAATAAAGCCTATTTCACTTAAAATCTGCTTTCCTTCGTTGAAGTATGAAAGAGCTCACTTACATTTGTAAACACGTAGATTTTAAGAACTTTCGAAAGTGGCTTTTTTCTGCCTCTCTGCATGAGTTCAGAATGCGCATCAATGGTTAGACTCTTTCATCAGAGATTTTTGAATACTATTGAAATTCCAAAAGAATCTTTGTGCAGCAGAATGGTTTATAAAGAGAATTAAACGCTTCAAAAAAAGGAAATGCTCAACAAATAACTTAGCTAATAATTAATTAACTAAAACTTTACTTATTTCTTCCAAATCTTAATGATTGCTAAAAACCTTCTTTTTTTATTTGAAGCCCTCTTTTCATTTTTTCAATGCCGAAATCGGGATCCCTATCCGCACTTTTTTCTTAACTTCTCCCAAATCTTGGAGGAGACTCTTCAGTTCATATTCAGTAAATGCTAATGATGTAAAAACCACTTATCTATTCAAACCATCGAAATGCTCTCACGCTTTTTCATTAATTAATAGCACCGAATGCTTTTGTAAAAGAGTTAACCTTTTTTTTTCTACTCATAATCCATTAAAGTTGTTGCGCAAATCATTAAAAAAAAAGGACAAGTATTTGCATATTTTCCCGCGCAAGAGCGAAATTTTAATTTCGCACACTTTTTGCCTGCCGTTTGTAATTGGATACTGTAGCGAGTGGGAAGAATTATTCATTCGTCTCTCAATCTAATTTCATATTTAACGTCTAATTGCATCATGGCCAGTAGTGAGGCAACCTTAATTAATTCATAAATTTTGCGGAAAATTAAGTAAACTGCCTAGATTTAATTATAGGCAGAGAAAATGATATAGACTATGCTCTGCCTTCTAGTGGTTAGTTAGAACTAATGATGCAGTCATTAGATCAGAAATGCCTTTTTTTGCTCCTCGTGAATTCGCCTAATGAGGCACTTTGGGGAATTGTTTCGTAGAAAATTTATGTGGAATTAACTTTTGTCCAGGTGCAATGCAGGGAAGCTGAATTTACCGGGAAAGGAGACGTGAAAATTTTATGGTTGTTTCTACTTTTGAGCCGCAGTGATTATATTTTATGACTTTCTTTTTCGGGAAGCTTTTGTTGACTAAAATTCAATAGAATGTCTCTCTGTAAAAAACAAAATGTTAAAATATGTACTTAGAGACACCTTTTTAGAGTACTGACATATATGTTCATAACAAATGTTAGCCTGAGAACAAAAATAATTGAAAATAATTTCGACAATTTTTGAAGTCTATATATTTATTTTTTCTTAAAGGAATTCTTGCATGGTCAAAGCAAAGTCGAAGTCTTCAAAAGCAAACATTAATGATGTAAAAATACCTATGATGTTCATTTAACCTAGATTTAAAAACGAAGGTTGCTTAAATTCACAGAATTCGTTGTGTAGTTCTAAGAGGGGCCACGGTGGGTTACTGGTAAGGTCTCGGGTCTCAAATCAGGAAGGTTCCATGCTCGAAAGACTCCGCTAAACATCCATCGTGAATGTGTACCCTGCTAATACTAAAACAACGCAGTGGATTCCCACTGGTGTGGCGTCAAAGCTTGGAGAGAAATGCCATTTCAAGTGTCTTCGCCATTATCTAAAATTATGGGCTCAGTCCCAAAATTGTATAATTTTGCTTTCAAATGAGATGATAATACAACGAAATAAAGTACTTTAGTTCTAAGATGCAAATGGATTTACATTGACTCATTTGCTGTTGATGAAATAGATCACTAGTTTCGAAGTGCTGTTAGTGTGAATTGTCATTGTTTGTAGCATAAGAAAATAGCGTTAAAGAGAAATGATTTAATATTCATGCAGGGTTTGGCGCAACTTAAGCCATTTTTTAATAAATATAGATTTTTGAAAAAGAAATAGTTAAACTCTCGACCTGTAAATATCTTATATTACCCTTTCTATCTCTAAGGCAATATGAGCGAATGTCTGTTTATTTTACAACATAGATCATTGGCTCAAATAAACTGTGATTCTATCTTCAATAATTCCGAATTCTTAGAAGCAAATTGTTGGAAATGGTCCAATTTTTCTTTTTTCCTTTTTTTTCCAGTTTAAGTTTAGGATCAAATCTTAGATGAAATCTTAGACCAATAATTAAGTAAATTCATGAGCTGAGCTCACAAAACAGAGAAATTCAAAACATTTTAAAACAGTACTGGCTATATAAATATCAGAATATGAAGCTATAAAAACAGCAGGACTATGAAATATCATTGACCCAGAATTTTCCGTAATCGATTTTATTAAGATTAAACACAATCGATAATTCGTCACACAAGCTTGGTGCCAAGAACTGATAGTAAATAATAAATTAGTAATACAAGACAGATTCTATGATAGAAATGTTTTTTATTAAATCGTAATTTTTAGATTAAGTAAATTTTTATAAAATTTAGTTCCAAACGAGCGAAATATTATGAGATTCAGTTTTATAAATAGAATACGTTTCAATAGGAACAAAAAAACCATTACGGTGTTATTTGGCACCAGTCGTCTTATGCGGCGAACTAATTCCCTAGGTATATTGGTTATATTTAATTTCATCTAAATCCTTTAAATATAACTTCATGTCCATGATACCGTCAAACTGTCAGGCATTAAATCCGTATTAATGTAATTGACTTTCATATGTATATTCCTCTCATTGGACCTTGCTAATGGAGATCAGTTCCATGACGTCATAGTACTATTAAAATCGAAAATTGCAGGTACATCAATCTTTTAACTTTCGGAGTATTGTGATTTAATTTTTTTTATTCTCTTTCTAAACTGCAGAGATATTAAACAAAAATATTCTTTAGCTTTTAAATACGATAGCAATTCATCCGATTAAATGCTTAAACTTTTTTTTAATTTAATTGTTAAATTTCAGAAAATGCAATCGTGAATATAAATTTAGAATCTTTCAAATAATATATTTAAAAAAATACGACATAAAAATCCATTTTTTTTCTGTTTTATTTTTGGAAGTTATGATGAGAAAACTTCAAAAGTTCGCTTAATTACAGGTTAATTTTTTTTATCATTCCGAAGTACTATCACAAATTAAATGGCATATTATTATATGAATTTGCATTATGAAAACAAAAATATAGGATTTTGAACAATCAAAGATATATGACATTGAAAAAGCTCAACAATTTGCAATAATAGCAAAAATGCAACACTGTATCCCCAGAGAAAAAACTCACCAATGTATTTCAAAACAACAAACCTTGCAATATAACACAACAAGAACACTCCAGTTGAAATAATCTTCAACTAAGAATTTTAAGAATAACTGACTATTTCATTCTATATCTGAATTGCTCAACGTAAATGAAATTTCAATAATCGATCGAATGAGTAATTTGCTTTTCATAATTGTATTTCTTTTATAATAGCGTTACACCATACTTTAAGTAAGCATTTAAACTCATTTCATGTGCGCAAATTCAATTTCGAAGGATTTTGAGTTCCTAAAATTCAAAAATATGTTAATTGGAACTTTCATTGCCAATTTCCAAATTTATTTGATTGAAGAATATTTGATAAAAAAATTATTCTGTTTTATTAAAATACAATAAAATATAAGCATAAATAAATTTGACTTGAAACTTTAAATAACGTTAAATGTTATTTTAGCTTTAGAAATATGTGGATCTAACTTGGGAATTTATGAAATCTTAATTATTAATATTAAATATTAATTAAATATTTAATTACTCGCTTGTTTACTTGCATACCCTTAATCGTGACTTTCACTAATATTATTTCTCTTCTAAAAACGAAGTTAATTTTACGCACATATGAAATAAAACTAAAACTTGTGAACATAATTAAAAGAATAAATATTTTTTGAAAAGTATTTCTTAATGATTTATGTTCTACAAATCAATTTTTTTATTCAAACTAATTTGAAATGGAAGAAATTAAATTTTAACTGATTAATGGAAATACAGAAAATACTTCAGATTTCCTATTAACTTCAACATGTCACTTCCACAAAAAAAGAAGGAGGAATGAAGTAGTAACAAAAATGAAATAAAGTATTTCTCAATAAAAGCACGAAGAAAGCGAAATCTAAGAAGCATTTGGTTAAATTCTACTTATATATACATTTTTTTTGTTGTATTTGGAACAAAGAAAGAGATTGAATCCTATTCGTACAAAAAAAAGAAATCAATTTAGGAGACAGTTTCCAAGCAACGTATGCGGGAATTTTTATTGAATTTTGAGTTCGTGCAATAGAATGTGGAATTGTGCTCGACTTTAAATGATAAGATCAAGCGTTTCTTGTTTTTTTCCTGGTCTTGTTTCTTTTTTGCAACAAAAATTGGAATTTTCTTTCACATTTATATGAAAAGGAACAGTTCTAGAAACGTAAAAAAAAAAAAAAAAAAAAAAAAAGAGTAAGAACTCTTTTAAACATCTGTTGAACAAGTGCTTGAAGCGTTTTCATTTGATTTCTGCTTCTGAAAAGAAAAATCACTTCAATCTAAAGTTTCTCTCGGCTTAAAAATTAATCCTGCGTCTTTATTTTTTACACGGTGTAGCATTTATAATATTTGCTCTTGTACGATACGTTCGATTAAATAACAGTGACTTCAGCATATTTTGTCCCATTGACTTTATTACAAAATGGGTTTGAAAAATTTGTTTATTAGATTATTTCTTTTTATTTTAATTTTTAGTATTATATAATTCAAGCACAATCTGAGAAATGTATTATTTTAATTATTACAATTAGAAATGAAGTTTCAAAGGGAAACGTTGCTGCCATTAGAATCATGGGCTTGATTTATTTTCTATTTTATACTTAAACTATTTCGAAATCAAGGAGCGTTTTATGAACTGAGAAGCAAAACAAAAGCAAATTTTATGTAGTAGTATTAAAATTAAATATCGTAAATCGTATAGCCAAATGCAAATATATGTTTCGATAGCAGTTAATTCATCATTTACAATCTGTAACATGATGACGAAGCTAATTAACTCTTAATCGTAATCAGTTTTATCCATAAATGTCAACTATTTATTAAGCGTATATAATATATAGACTATATATAGGCTATTATTGGATATGTTCACTTAGGCAACGCAGTCGTTTGCACAATATTGTAAAATATTATTGGATATTGTCTGATACAATATATTTTAAAATACTACCATTTATAAAATACTGTGGATATCGTTTGCATATTGCACATTATTTGTGTATTGCTAGAGAATACAGTTCTGATACTTCTTCCAATATAACTCTAATAATTAATACTAATGAGAACTTAAACGAATTATCTGGAAGAAAAATTTAAATTGTAATATGTTAAAAACAGTATGTATAGCTCATAGATGTTTCATTTTATGTAGATGTTAACTAATATTCAAATGCGGCATTTTAAGTAGTAATCAGCAATCAAATAGTAATCGATTTTAACATGTGAGTCATAATTTTAATTTATAATTTAGATAGAAATGTAACTATCGTCATCTGGATAAAAACAGAGATTTCACGCATTTAAATATAAAAAATACATCATTTTTAACATAAAATATCCCCGCGGACATAAAATATCATTCTTTGATGACATGGCCACCAATTAAGTTTTTAGGCACAAAATCTTTCAGTAGAATTTCTTACCTTAAAAATGATACTTTTCGTTTCCTAATGAGAAAAACAACAGAAGCTTAACAACCTGACATAGGAATTTATTTTATTTTCTAATTAGATAACATATCCTACCTGTCACATTCACTGTTTTTTTTTTAATTTCTATGATAATATTGTCGAATATAGGGGACATCTGCGCTGTTCCTGAGCATATACCTTGTGCTCTTGTTTGCGAAAAATAGAAGATTATGAGCAAGAAAAATCAGGAAACAATTTTCTTGAGTAGTCATCCATTCATTCACATCGACTCAATCCTTATTTTTATACAATTTCCGATAAGAAAATCTCATATCATGGTTACGAATATTTCTTGAAGAAAATAAAATTATTCACTTCATAAATTATCTAATAATAAAACCCAATGTGCTTCCGCGTGATCGTTAACATAAATTTGCTCTGTTTTCCTCGCGAGTTACTAGTCGCTCATACTCCACGTGAACCACTACTTTTTTGGACTGCTAGGCAAACAAGAACTCTTTTCTGCATAATTTTCAAGACAACGGAATTAGAGTTAGGAAGGGGAACTAATTCCGGCAAATATAAAGAGCATTTAAGCGTTGAAGAGCTTAATGAAGCGTTTTTAAGTATTTCTGCATTTTGAATTATTTAATGCTTCCACTTAATTTCAGATTTAAATTTAAAAATTCAGTAATTTGATGATGGAATCAGATTCTCATTGTATCCTAAGGGGTTGTTTTTAAGTATTTAGAATTCTCTTTTTCATTTTTTCCCTTGAACTTTCCAGTCATCCGCCTTACTAAATAAATGCAAGCATTTAATTAAAATGACAGCGATGAAATCATATTCTTATTGATAGAATAATATAAGGCAATATTTTGATATGTAAGAAGAAACAATAAATGACTGCAACTGGTAATCGATATCCACATTGCATGGCCCTGAGAAAATTACTTTGTTTTGTGAAAATGTTAATTCATAAAGGAATGTGAGAATTCTAAATAATTTCCTTTCTCTAATAAAGAATCAATGCGAAGATTAACATCTCTTTTCTTCAATAGTACAATAGTATGAAGGCATTATAATTATTTGATCGCTACATCTTACATTCTTACTTTCTCGTATACGTAATATATAGAAAGTATAGTAATAATCAAAAAATTCGAACTCGACATTTTGACGAATCTTCCCTTTTAGATTTTCCTGAGTTCGAAAAACACATTTTTAGAAAATGTCTGGCTGTATGTGACAAAGATAACTCAAAAACACGATCACCCAGATGGATGAAATTTAGCGTATGGTGTTCATACCGAATTCGTCTATTTCTGTGAAATTGTGAGTCAACACCAGCCAGAAAAAATCCCCCTGTCCTGCTGATCGAATATTAATTAACTTGATAACAACTAAACGAACAGAGCAAGATAGATAAAATTCGGTACACATATTCAACAACTATAATATAGATATTTATAAATGTTTGAACAAAATCCAATAAGAGGTGATTGTCTGCCGATCTGTACATTTAGAAACGTGTAAATGCGATAAATGAAAAAAACGTATTTATTTAAATATATCAAATTGGGTATGGGATTTTGTGATTAAAAGTGTAGTTTTGGGTCAAATGGTTATTTCAATAGGGTGAGAAAAACGCATCTAAAGCGCAAATTGGATTTTAGGATACCATTAACCGCACACCAGGTATCAACTGCTTAATAATCCACCAAGGATGATGCGATGGATTCAGTGAAAATGCTAAATTCACCTCATGGCTAATATTTCGCAACTATAGTACGCCACTGCTTTATAAGGCGTTCTCTGGGATAACAACTCTATTAGAAAGTATGCGATAAAGTTTTGAAGAGACCATTGCAGCTGGTTCGGTATACTCGTTTCTTCCAGTTTTATTACCAGAATTTACAATCTCACTATTTTCAGGAGAAGAAATATCATTTTAATATGTTAATTTTAATGTAAGTTTTTGTCTTTGTTAGTTAGCTTTTCAACTGTCAGTAAAAATGGCACAATGTCAATTTTTTAATGCAAACTGTGAAATGCTTGTTCAGTTGTTTCTCATAACGAGGCACGTCTCAAATGAGAAATTTCAGAAAC
This sequence comes from Argiope aurantia, assembly GCA_026543865.1. Classification (NCBI taxonomy): domain Eukaryota; kingdom Metazoa; phylum Arthropoda; class Arachnida; order Araneae; family Araneidae; genus Argiope; species Argiope aurantia. Next base: position 14,374 of record JAPMOR010016869.1, read on the forward strand.
AGAATTTTTTGCTTGCTTTCATTCATAAATCTGCCTCTAAAATTATAACTTTATTTTCTTCCCACAACACTTCTAGCAGAAGTGTGTAATTTAATTCGTAAAATTGGTAACGATTAACTATAAGGCAGAATGTCGTTTGAACATGATATCACATACCGCGGAGTGTAAATATTTTATTCGAATTCAAAAATTGTTAATTTGAGAGATATATTATTTTTTTTTGTTTTGTTTCAGCAGCAACGTATTTTTAAGTTGTGGCAAGATAATTAAGATCCGATTAGAAAATTGGTTAATCACTATAGTAGTCAGTTCATGGCAAGTAACTTCTTTAAATAGTAAAGTAATCTTTGTCATATTGATTAAATTATTCAAATGTTTAAGAACACAATTTAATCATATTTAATGAACAAGTTTATTACCTAAGAAAAAAACATTTGATAAATTTCAAAGGATACCGTAATCAGTAAGTGCGTTTGTGATGTTTTATTTTTACGAATATTTTCATAAAGAAAATACAATTTTAGAAAATGATTTTATTTAAAGTAATGATTAAAGCAGAAATGATCATTTTGGAGAATCGGGTGAATATCGGCTTATGGTAGGAATTTGTAATTTTTTAAAACAATAAGTCACGAAATGTGTTATTATACATGTATAAAAATGCCTTATTATACATGTCAGTTTAGTGTATTTTGATAGAATTTTTTTCCGCTTTGGCTGGGAAGATAATATATTTTTCTCCATTTATACCGGTGAAGGGAAACAAACAGAATCACACTTCAACTTCCAAGAAAAAGATAATAAAAGATGTCAAAAGAAATTAAAAGAACACGTAGCTTCTGAATTCGAAGATTTACTAACTCATCCAAGCATTTTTACATTTCTTACGACAAATTCGATGCCAAACTGGATGCAAACAAAATTTCTCTAATTATCCAAAGTATTTAACGAAGTTTGGTTTTGGGTTCGAGGGACTGTTGAAATTTTCCGAAGTCTTATCATGGGACTCATTGCAATAAGCATTCCTAATTGAATGTAGCCGCGAAAATGTGGCAGTAATAGAATATTAATACAAAAACATTTCCGCAGCTAATAGAGTTAATAGAATGACATTCAATGCGATTCAGAAATCCAAACTAAGTGAAAGTTGAAGAATCACGAGCTCGAAAAATCAATTTAATACAGTATAATTTACATTTCAATGTATATAAAAATTGAAACTCAATTCTTATTAGTATTTTAAATGAAAAAAAAATATGGTCGATACTGTAATTAAATATCAGAAAACGATTCTCTTTTCAACCGTGGTAAAATATTACCAGAAAACTAGATTAGAAATTTATCATATGTTATACAAACTTCTTGATAAGGAATTTTTTTTTAATTTATCATCATTTATTATAAGAAATTTCTCTTCCTTTAAACTAAAAAAATGTAATTTTTTATAATAATAAACCTATAGCTATTTAAATTTTATACTCAGAACGATTTTTCTTTTCATATACATATTTTTTGTATTTTCATATTCATTCTCATTTTCTTCCTATCCAATTTTACTTTTCTAGAAAGAAAATTGGTTTCTAATTTCTTCTTTCTCTAATCATAAATCATGTCCGTGCAACTGGTTGATTAGTTTCCTTGCCCAGTGATCGAGGGGTAATTCAAAACGAAAGAGGATAATTTCAGTGGCGTTCCACAGCAAAAAGGTAATGAGAAACCTTGTACTCAGTTAATTACAGGGGAAGAGCCAACTTCTTTGCGTGCCAGAGAAACGTCCAGAAAGGAAAAAAAAAATGTACAAAATACCATTTTCTGTCCCGTTCTGTAATTGAAGGCTTTTTGAATTTCAGAAGTATGCTATCTCCAAAATCAGCAACTTTTTCATCAAATGATAATTAAGCGAAGAATATATTTTTAAAAATGTTGCCAAGCTCAGACGATAAAATGTAATAAAAATGCATCTAATTTTTCGAAAATGCTCTTAAAGATGAAAATTTAAGCGCTGAAAATTCTTGGGTAGTGATAATTAGAATTTTTAATGTAGTGAGGTTATGACATTTGATACCTCTTTTATAAAAAGTATTTCGAGCGGGCTTTTAAAATATTCCAAATTTATAAAAAATTTTCGCTTAGTTTAGCAAGATGAATTTAATTTTTATGCATACGTTAAGTAATATTTTATATTACTGAAAATATTAACCGAAATTAATCTGTATTAAAAATAATTTTATAATCTTTAATTACTAATCGAGAAAGATCTATATATTTTATGAAATTCGACAATAAACAGTTAAAGATACTAAATGTGATAGAATACATTTTTTTGGAATATCCTGAAATGCAAACTATATTTTGATCACTTTGGAAAAAAAATGTGTGTTCTTTAGGGCTAGAAGTAGAAAATATATAACGATAAAAATATCATCCTCTGAAAATTCAGAATTCGTATTGTTAAAATTTAATTTCACAAAACTTCGCTACTCTTTTTTTTTTTTTTTTATCACATATCGTTCCACTGTTAACGATGATAACAACAACAAAAAAAAACTTATTTGTACATTTGCATCAAAGAATATTTTCTCTTTCGTTTCATTTCATAGCAATTTGACGTAAAATGTATATTTTTCATGCCTATATTTTTTAATTTCAATGTCTTGGATATAGTGCGTGCTGCAATTTCTGAACTAGAGAATGAGTAATCTATATAATTAGAAATATTTTATATTAATGCTTCACAATGTGAAAAAAATGAAAATTTCATGTTATTTATTAGTTGAACCATCAATATTTTAAGAATGGATAAGAATACAGCCTTTTTTTTTTTTTTTTGTTCCGAACATAGAAAACATATTTCTTAAACTATGTACACATTTTTAAATAAGTTATTTGATAAATCTCAAGAGTGAAAAATTTTGCTTTATACTTCAATTTAGCCAAAAAAAGCTAATTTTTTTTAAACATTTATGTCACTTTACTGGTATATTTTTATTTCAAGGATGTTTTTACAATCGTTTTTATGAAAATATTCAAAATTACAAATATTTTTGAACGTTTTTCAGATTTTTTATCCCGAACGCAGTCAAGTACTTTAATATCTGGTAATTTGACGTTAATATGGACATAAATGTACATCTAAATTGCTTAATTAAAATATAATACAACAAATATCCCTGATTGCCAAAAGCAACTAGTACATAATAAATGAATGAACATTTAGAGTGATGTTCTGAAATTTGCCATTCATATTTGTAGTTTGCATTTTTCCTGAATACGAGTCATCGTATAATGAATTCTTTCTTGGAGAAAAGTCATTTGTATAGAAATCTAAGTTGCCGATTAAGCATGCAAGAAAATTGATTTACAATTACAAGTGAATGAAGTGCATCATTTCTTTATATATTCACAAAGAAAACTGGTGCAGCATTTTATGTCCATTTATGAACAGAAAGCAATAATATTAGGTATAGTATATACTGACAAAGAAAGGAAGAAAAAACAAACGCAAAAGAAATAATAATCAATTATATTTTTTTGAATATTTACCAATTATATATGAATAATTCCAATACTAAAGTTAATATTTCTTCCAAATAATAAAAGATCTATATAGTTTTATTTCTCTTTTTTTCGTTATAATTATATTATTAAAAAATTTTTGTTCCTAATTTCTGATAACAGATTACATTGTAATTCTATTATTTCAATCATTTTCATTATTTTATCAAATACTCAATAGCGTGATTTTCCTCCAATATTGAAAACTAAGGAAGAAACATTCGGTTTAATATCTGTTAAGAGATGAATTAAAAAAAAATGAAGGAACGATACCATGAAATTTGTATGTGTATTGGTGTTCTACTAGCCAGACAATCAGACCTATAAACTGGTCTGATTAGCATAGTAAATTTAATATCTCGAACTTTCCCCATTAAGCCTACCATTTGTTTTTCGTAATCGATTGTTTGTCCTGAAACAGACATTAAAAAACTTTTTATAAATTTCTGATGAATAATTCAATATTGATCTTATCAAGTTTTCAAAGATGATACGAACAGTACAAATACGAAATAATTCCATTTTGATTTAGAAATAATAAATTTGTTAAACCACAACAAAAAAAATGAAATCTTCTACAGAATTTTTAACTCGGCTGTGATAAAAAAAGTGAATTGTAACACAGTAAAATATCGGAATCCGTAATATCGTATGTACAGCTCTAATAGTTTTTGAAATATTTAATAAAAACTGCAAATTTCCCACTGTCCATTGGAAATGCCGTGACAAGCCTACTTGTTCATCGATCTTATGATCGAGTTTTAACTACTATCATAAAATCTGCATTTGATAATTTACAGATCAAATGATATTTATATTAAGTGGAATTTTTTTCTTATCAAAAATTTATATATTTAATCTGTTTATATAATAATGTAGAATATTAAGAAAAAATCTTACTTATGTTGTTAGACTGCGATTTTCAATGAATCATTTTCATTTTTTTTCTTCTTTCTTCCTAAGATGTAATGATCAATGATTAGATATACGAGTTATGCGTATTTATAAATTTTTAACTAACATTTAAACATCAGTCCTATATATTAAATACTTTAGATTTCAATGGTAGAAGGAATTAAAATAAGAACTATATAAAGTAACCTATTTATAAATGGCAATCAATATAGTTGAGAGCTTCTCTCTTCATAAAGAAAAGCATATTTTATAGTTGTATTAAAAAGAATGCTATCGTATACTTATTTAAAATATTCTATTGGCTGAATCTATCTACTATCTATCTGTGTTTAAAACATGATTTTTCTTAAAACATTTTATATTTTTAATGAAATATGTAAATTAAGATAGTGTAGCTCAAAGAAATAAAATCATTGAATTTAAGTTAAATAGTCGTTAACCCTTTTAGGGTGGTGAAATAAATTAACTGGGGAGGTGCGGTCTACGAGACTGCATTTACTTTACACTCAAATTAAATTTTCTAATAAATGTATTAGTATGAAGAAGTGCCAATATATTTTACAGATATTTTTCTTGATATATAGATAAGTTTTAGAAATTTTTCAAAATATATTACCTCTGAAAAAAGTAAATGAGTTGGAACATACATTTTCTTCACAAATTACATGTTACAATAAATAATATTCTTGAAAAAGCATATTACTTTTTACTTTTTAAATCATATTTATTTTAACAGTATATGAAGGTATATAGAAGATAATATAATGTAAAATACAATAATTATATGAAAAAAAAAAATGACAATGGGTAAAATTGGCCCTTTATTTATCGGCTTATGTGACTTTCATAGCACAGTTTTCCAGGACATTTTAAACATGCAGGTTAGAACTAGTATAAAAATAAACCTATAAATTCTGTATATATATATATATATATATATATATATATATATATTTTGGTATATTAATATATTTTATAAATTTTTCAAAATACATTATCACTAGAAATTATGTTTGAACATACATATCAAAATCAGTTGAATGCGAACTTACATCGAAAAACTCTTCTGTATAATTATTCTTATCACTAAAATCACTTTCTGCTTCATTTAAAAGTGTCTGGAGCACTGCTTCATAATAGGATCAGTAAACTGGATGATATTTCGGGTACAGTTTTAGCGCCATCTGCTAAGCTTTGTTTATCACTGGGTCACTAACAGGGAGATGCGGTCTTAGAGACCGCGCTCGACGAAATAACTGAATTATTTTAAAAAACATCTGCTCAAATAGATTGAAAAAGTGCACATATATTGAAGGTCACAAAACAGGGAGCTACAGGATCAATCCATCCAATTGAGTTAAAAATAGAATAGGGGTGACAAAAAATCGATCTCTAGCTGTCTCACAGACTGCACGTCACCAGTTAAGGGTTAACTAATTAACACAAAGTTTGCAGTAAATGGAATTTAGCTTCACTTTTCCGGTTAGCAACAGTAAAATCCCATCATTTGGACTGAATCACATTTGTAATTAACCTTAATTTTAGAAATTTGGATTATAGATACCAAAGTGGCATCCATCAAGGCTGATATTGAATAACCGCTTTAATGAGAATGCCCTTCTCTTGTGACTTATTTCTTTTAAATGTCACTTTTATATCTTTACTAAGACTGATTTTACCATCTTTTCTTATTGAATCTACCAATTTATATTTCTAATCAACTGTCCATTATTCTTTCATGTTAATTGATATTATGTGATTAGCAATATCGACACCAATGTCATTATCATTCCATCAAAATAATAAATCGCATGTTCTCATCATCTAACTTCACTGTATGAAGGTAACTAAAAAAAAATTTAAAATAATTTAAAAAGAGCGAAAATTATATAACCGTAGCACAAAAGCATATTTTAAAGCATCCAATGATATATTCATAGTTCATACATTTCTGCTAATTACATTATCACGTTTCTTTCTGTGGTATTTTTGTGTCTGTAATAGGATTCGAATGGAAAGCCGCAAAATCCCAAAATTCACAAGGAAATTAACGGACATTTGATCCTTTTATTTATTCTTTTTTATTGTGATTTTTTTTATTGCTGAATACATATCGTGTCTACAAAGTAGATGAATATTATTATTGAAGGTATTAAAAATGTCAATTGATGTTTTATTCACTTTATAGTAATAAAAACATATATTTCTGACTTTAATTGAATTGAAAAATCAACACCAAATTTCATCTATCGAGCTATCGTATTCTCATGCAATCGATCTAATAGACTAATGTAATAACTTTCATTATTTTGATTTATTCAAAACCTTATACAGTACTACATTTTTGGTTAAAAGACAACACACGAAATTCCATTGTTCTAACTTGCTCCATTTTTGAATTTCGATTTTCTCAGAGAGGTGAACACAATCTGAAATAACTGTTTTTCTTTTTTCGCTTCCAGGAGGACGATTACAGCGATTTGTCTAATATACTTCGCATACGAGAAAATAAAAAATATATAAAAACTTTATTCTAGTGCAATAAAAAATAAATACATGTCAGCTCGATAATGAATTGCTTCATCACCATATTTCTCGCATACAGTTTTTTTAAAAAAATGAATTCGATTGAATTTTCTTCGCTGAATCAACCTTTATTTCTGTAATTTAAGATTCTAAACTTATTCCTATTGATCCTATTGATCTGATTAAATATTCTTGAAATCTGTTTTTAAAAAGCTATCTTTATTTTTTTTAAAAGTACTTCGTAGATTAATGGATTTTCTGTCTGATCAACTATTGCTTCAACCAATAAATGCATTTTTCTCCTTTACGTAAAAGTTGATAAATTAATTTGCTTAAAATGATATTGCAAATTAATTTTATTATTTTTCTACCAATGAAGCAAAATTTCTTTTGAAAATATTTGAACCAATGTATTTTATCCCGATAAGAATTCCTGGGTGGTATTTAAATATTTAAGACCAGATGAACCATAACGACGTTTTCGAGTTTATTTTAAAATGTAATAAAATGCTTAAATTTCTAATAAAATTTCATATACTAGTTGGAATTTGAATCTGAGAAATACTGAATATATGGTCTTTAGTTGCTTGGCTCTATTGATCTGAATTAATTTATCTTCTTGAGTAATTTCCATTTACGCCAATGTTGAATAAAAAGGACATCTCCATGACGAAGTGTTTCTGTATTGTTCGGGAACGCGTACCCTGTGCTCTTGTTTGCAAAAAATAGAAGATTCTACGCAAGAAAAATCAGGGAACAGTGTTCTTGACTAGTTATCAATTTATTCACAACTAGCCACTCTTTACTTTTATACAATTTCTAATCATCAATTCCTTACCATATTTTTTAAATACAATAAAAATTATTTTCTTCATAAAATACTAATTTCTCAAGAAACTTGCTGAGTTTTTCACGTGCTCGTTAATATAAATTTGATCTACTTTTTCTCGCGAGTTACTGATCTCTCACACTTCACTTGAATGTCTACTTTTCTTGATTATCGAAAACAAAAAAAGAAATTTTTTCTGCATAACGTTCACGACAATAAGAATGCTCTGCCCTCTAGGGTTAATAAGGGAAACTAATCCCAACGACTAATTTTGTGAAGATGCAATAATAAATACCGAAGTTACAGAGCTATTATTATTATTATTTTTGTTGACGACTTTACAATACCTTGATTTTTTTTAAATATGAATGAGACTTAAACATTTTTAATAATGCTATGATGTCATGAGATTGATCACCATAAGTAGGTTTATGTACACAGTGAGCGCAGCATATAGAAAACAATTAAAATATCACGGTTTTAATGTTTGATCAAATAACATAATCATGAACATGAGATTATATCTATAAGATTTAAATAAATTTAAGCATAAACAATATTCCTGTCAAGCAGGGTGGTCACCAAAAGCGATTAGATCTCCTTCATTAATCGGAAACGGATTCAATTGCCTTATGTGACTTTATGTAACAAGGATGATTTAAAAATTACGAAACTTTAACGATACATCCTACAATATTTATGCCAGTCTCTTTGAAAAAAGTATTTTTACTTTAAACTGGCATAAAAAACATTTTGTGCCATAATTATTTGAAAAATTGCAAGCTGACTGGTCTCCATTGAAAGGATGCATGTAACAATGAATAGAGCATATGGAAGAAAAAATAACATTTTTTTAATGTTTGACAATTTGAAGGAATCCTAAACATGAAGTTATTTCTATTTCACTGAAATGAAATATAAGAAATACTGCAGGTGAACCAATTGGTTGACACAGGCAACTACATTTCCCTTATCGGTAGGAAAAAGACTCAGTAACGTTATGTGACCTTACGCTAAAAAGAACGATTTAAAAACAATAAAAATTAAATTATGCATTCTGTAATATTTTAACCAAATTCTTTGAAAACATGAATATTTACATTTTAAATGATCATATAAAACTCTTTTTTGCAATAATTATTTCAGTAGTGCTAGATGAAGTAAAGTTAAAATCGGTCACAAGTACTAAAGTTCGGCATATAAATCTGATTATGTAATTAAATATTTATAAGAAATAATTTATTGAAAATAATAAGTAGAAACATTAAAGATAATAATATCACAGTTACCTAGAAATGGACTTCTGAAAGGCACATGCAAATTTTATGTCGTTAAATGCTTAGCAATGTAAAAGTATTTTGCTGAGGTAATCATTAAGACATTTCACAAAATATTTATTTTTTAGCGACCATTCAGCCCGGGAACCAGTTGAACCCAAAAGGTGTCTAGAACAATAATAAAGTCATTTTGGTGCTCTTAGCATATTGGAAATCCAAGCTTAGATGGGTTTTATACAAAACTTTCATTATGCTTGATTTTGATTTTTTTTTCTTGGGAAAATGCTAAAATTCTAATAGAAATTTTCACCATAATATTTTATTATTTATCAATTAATAATCGATTGTAAAGACGCTTTTAAAATATCACAAAAATTAAAATACTATTATCGATGTCCAATGTATATTTATATCTTTCATATTTACAGATAGATATCAGGATGTAATGATGATACATATTAATGACATTTGTATTCTGTATACATTCAAAAAAGGGTATTTTTATAAGAAATATCAAAGTTTGTACAATTTTAAATTTGTATACATTCTATTACAAACATTTTCGGCAGATCGTTCAGTATATATATCGTTCAAATGGTATTTTTAGTTTTTAAACACGATAATCAATAGCAGAATAAAGCTGAGTTTTCTCCTTTTTTCCATGATTATATGTAACTTTTTTGCCCTGTCAGCTTGAAGAGATACTACCAAAAGAGACGGAGATCTATGGATCTTGCAAAGGAATAAGGATCTGCCGAAATTCTTATTGAGATCCGTTTTAGTCTTTCCAAACTCCAAACTTTGAAGCATCGTGGCCCCAAAGATAAGCATTGATGTAGACAATTTGAAATTATAAAAGAATTTATTGAACAAGAAATTTGAAGATCTACTTTTAAATGATTATCAAAATGCTACTTTATTATTTTAACACTGGAGGTCACTTTTCTTATGCTAAGCTTGCATATATTTATCTGAAAGATAGGCATAGTCTGAACACTACATGGAACAAAAAAGTTTGGAAAATTTACAACCCATGGTCACTTATTCGGCCAATTTTCAAGTTTCGGTCTGGTAATTGGAGTGATACAGCTGTTGAACAGTCAATAATGTTAAACACAGAAACTTTGGGAGCAGGTGGCAAAGCTTCAACATGTGTTGGAACTAAAAACCTTGTGGTGTTGATTTTAATTGTTCTGATCAGCATTTATAAGCTAGGGGCAAGACAATTAAACGAAATAATAATTATTGTAGAAAAATGTTAACAAAGTGCACCACTTTTGCCTTGAAAATCCCTGTAAGCGAAGTATCAGTAGTCACATGATAAAATAGGATGACACCCTTGACTTCAAAAACATAAAAGGATTTAATTTTCATACATTCAAATACAAAAGGAATGACAGGTTAAAATCACTTGTTCAACATCTAGTACAATCAAGATATGCGGAAAAAATATATCCACGAAAAGTACAGCATTTGAAAAGATACGCTGATGTTTTAATGTGCTCTAATATTTTTCAAAAGTTATCTCGAAGAACGCCAAATTTTTACTCACTTTTTATTGAAATGGAAGGAAAAATTTTCTTCATGTACGCATTTCCGTACTCCAGAACCGGGTGGTAGGATCTTGTCTACGGAACAGGACGGTTTTAGGTTCGAAACCCAATTCCGTCGTGTAAGCGGGTCTAGTGTACGTTAAATTCATCGTTGTCAAACGTTCTTCCGATAATGTGGTGTGAAAATTTAGAGAAGGAGTTGACAACTCATTTGCAGTCCTCGTTATCGGACCACGGTTTAAAATTATGAGGTCCATTCCAAAATAGCTTTAGTATTGCTTTAAAAACTAGACGTTAATATAGCTAAATTAAATCAAAGTATGTAAAGCCCCGTGCTCCAAAGTATAGTAGTTTTAAGTCAAACGGTCTGGCTTATAAAGTATTAAAATACACCTGCAAGAAAACTGCACACACACAAACATTAATTTTTATTAGTAGTAGAGATTATTGCAGTAGATCAATAATGTAAAAACTTAACTTATGAATAATTGTTATAAATTATGTTTTATTTAAATGAATAAATTCATGCAAACTCAGATACATAAAATTATAACTTAGCTAGTTTATCCACCATTCTTTTCGTTCCTAGAGTTGCTCATTGTTTTTCATATTTTCTTTTCGATCCATTTATCAAGTAATAAAGAATGTAGCAAAAAAAAAATTATTTAACTCCTTGAGTCAAGTGGAATAAATTCACTAGGGGTATTTAAAAAATTCTTTTTACATTACGGCATTTCAATATTCTTTTCTGAAAAAATATCATTTATGCCAAAGGATTAATTAACAAGAAAAGACTGCCTTAATCTTTGTTCTGATAATGATCTTTCTTTGTATGCATATAGCAATATTGTAATCTTCTGATATATGTTACTAAATTTAATTCCAGTTTTTGCATTCTTTTGTTCAAATATTTTCACTCATTTACCATCTTATTCAATCATATTTGTAATTTTATTTTCTTCTAATATTCTTTATTCATAAAAAATGATGTTTTATTCTAAACAATGAAATTATACCATTTTAATTTATCTCCAGTATGTTGTTTATAACGTAAGCGAAGTGTTTATGGTGATTTCAAAAGATATTTTTTAATGATTTATTGTTAATAAATCCCTTTGTAACATCAAATCCAATTTGCCGTTTTGTTAATGTGAAAATTTTTTCCATTATTTTTAGGTTTGTTGACTAATAACAAATTAATAAGTAGTGATTAATCATAAAAAGTTGTTTCTTAATTCAATTGTATAGAAATGCGAAATTAATTACTTATATTCTGTAAATGCAGAAGCTTCCAAAACTGTTGTAGTCCTCATATAATTTTATTTTCCTCATTGCTGGAGCATTAAATATGTTATTTGAATAAGAAATTAAAAACTTAATATCAATCAAATTATATAAAATCATAACAGTTTTATATGGGAATATAGTTCTTTTTATTAATATAAAAATATTTGTAAGATGTATTTAAAATAAATTGTTGAAATTAATTAATTTCAATCTTAAGAATTCTGATATGACGATGCTGTTTTTACTTTCTCTTATACTTAGAATAAAGAAAGTAGAAAGATGCCATTATGTTAATTAAGAAATTCCATTATGTTAATGCCATTTGAATGACATTAACATAATGGCATGCCGTCAAAAAATGTGAAATCTGAATTTTGTCGAATCTATACATCCTAGACCTTCCTTAGACCGAAAAAAACATTTTTGGAAAATGTCCGTCTGTCTCTCTGTGACAAAGATAACTCAAAAATGCTTTGAACTTCACGGTTGAAATTTAGTATACTATCTTTGCACTAAATTGGCAGATTTCTGTATAGTTTTGAGTAAAATTTATTCTGAGGAAGTTAGTCTGTCCAGCTGTTTGAATATAAGTTAACACGATAATTACAAATGAAAAGATAATTACAACACGGTAATTAAAAACGAAAAGATAATTACAACATGGTAATTAAAAACTATATAGACAAAATTACGTACACATATTTAACATCTGTAGTGGATATATATATCAAATTTTAAGCTAAATCAGAAGACAGGTTGAACGTTTATTGTTCCGTACTTTCAGAAACAAGTAGACGTGATAATTCAAAAACCCATCGTCTTAATTATATCAAATTTAGTATGGGATTTTCTGAATACAAGTGTGATTTTGTACAAAATGTTTGTTTGATTTGACAAGTAGACGTGATAATTCAAAAACGCATGGATTTAATAATATCAAATTTAGTATGGGATTTTCTGAATACAAGTGTGGTTTTGTGCAAAATGTTTGTTTGAATTGATTGAAGAATACGTGTATAAAGAGTAAATTCGGTTTTCCAATGCTATTAACCGCATGCCAGTAATTAATCACCAAAACATTCGTCAAAGATAACACGATAGCTTCAGTAAAAACTTTAAATTCACGCCAAAAAGTCAATAGTTCGTAAATATAGTAAGCCAAAACCATGCAAGGCGTTCCTTGGCATGGCAAGTTTATTACAGAGTATACTAGAAAGTTTCGGACTACTCCCACTTGTTCAAGTCTCATTCTAGATATAAAGATTTTATTTAAATTAGTATAAATATGTGACGCTTGTAAATAGTTCAGATACCTCTGTTTTGAAGCAAATAGTTATTTTTAATTATTGCAAAGAAGCGTTAGTTAAAACAGCTCCAGAATGCCGCAGATTGCAGTAGAAAATGAAGTAATTTCGATTCCATATAAATCGTAGAATCGTTTAGTAATTTAAGCTATGAAATTATGACGGATCTTCAATGAAATTATGATAGATAGATATTCAAATTTTCTGTATATTTTTGGATTTTTTTACATGCATTCGCAATATAAGCTTAGTCTTAATTATCTTGTTTATGTAAAAACTGTTTTCAGTGTTACATAAAATCTAATAATATGAGCTTTTTATCCGGAAAGGACAAAAGTTCAAAACACGATTAGTCATGGAATTATTACCATTCAAAGGGTCATGTTGAAATTCAATTTTGAAGTAACAGTAATCTTCCCGTAGGTGCTATACGGGCATTTTGAACGATATCATCATCTTTTATTGCTAAAGACTTAAAATTACGGAATATGGCGTACATATCCAAGATGTAGTTTCCGAAATGGATATTAATCTATCTGGGCTAAATTTATAAAAACAGATACATTAGTTTATTAATGGTAATAACTATTTACTTGACCATGACTCTAATTATAAACATTTATTGCTTTATACGCTACTGAGTATTCTAAAGTAACAGATGGTGTTTGAGAAATCAATTGCTATAGATGAATAAAAGTTTTGTATGTAATTCTGTAAATTGCTCAAGAAATATGAAACAACCATCTGAAGAAAAAGCATATTGATTCCATTTTTTTTTAAACAACCTAATTTACACAAGTAAAATGCAATGTTTTGATACCGGAAATATATACTGAATTTTAATTAAACTAATTAAGAAAATCAGCAGTTCATAAATACAGAAATCGACTAAGAGATAATTGTGTATATAGGTCCTCTGCTATAAATATTTTGAAAATTATTCTCGTGTTGATGAGTATCCATTTTCAGTTATTTTTCCGTTAAACCGAGGGATTCGCAATTGCTGCTCCAAAAAAAATCTGGAAATGATTGGGAACTTACTACATAATACATTTTTTCCATCAATAAAAATAAGTCAATTACATCGAATAGATAATCGAGAACACCTGGAAAAATTTAGCACAACTTAAAAAAGGAAATAGGACTTAAAAATGAAGAAGAAAGTGAAAATGAAACGAAATTGAAAGAATGAAGACCTAAAAAAGAAATAAATTATGCACTTCTAGTTCAAAATATTGTAGCAATATATAGTATCTCACGCTTTTTTCGTCTGTCTTAATTGCACTAACCGTTGTATTCTGTGTGTAAAGACTTTTATATCTGAAAATAAACTAAAAGAATGTCATTCTCAATTATATTATCAAATTAAAAAAAAAAAGAAAGTGAACGTTCTATCTGAAATTAATCTCCAAATAATAAATTTCTTCAAATCACATATCATAAACTTATGATAAACATATGATAAACTTAATGCCTGGAAGATTTTATGAACCTAAATTAGTAGAATTGCATTACAGCACTAAAACGCTTTGTTGCACATTATGTTTAAAATTAATATTTAAAAAATTATTAAAATTTGAGGAAAATTGTATGCAAATAAAATTTATGTAAATGAAAAGCAATTTTTTTAAATTTTAAAGTGGTGTAAAAATGATTAACAATGAAAATCGATTTCGATTTCCTATTTGCATAAGATATTTTATGATGTCTCTACGTCGTTATTACTATATTAAGAATGCCACGTATCATCATGAATAAATCGTATAAATTTTATAGAGCAATTTATGTTAATACGTTTAATAATTCTATACTAATAATAAACATGTATGTATGTGAGTATTGGCGATATGCAAGACAAACCATTTGACCTATTACTACTAAATTGTGTATATTCTATTTTGGTATGTGGAAATGTATACCTTGATTTTTCTGGAAATTTTTTGAAATCTTAATTCCAATTTTAAACAATTAAAAATTGAGTTAAATTTTTACATTTTCGTTCATCAATTTTCAAAATATTATTAAACATATAATTTTTACACCATTTCAAAGTTTAAAACTGTCTTTTTAATAATATGAATTTATTAGTTGTGCGCAAAATTTCGGTAATCTTTCAAAAAAATATATAATTTCTCTACTTAATTTCCAAAATTAGAATACATTGCTGCCCTGAAGTTGAAACATTTTTCATTGTTTCATCAATTCATTAAATTTTCGGTCGCATGATTTTTCCCATTGTTAAAAATCCGGGAATATTAATTCTGTTTAGCAACTGTGTAGTTTACAAAACGGATAAAAAAGTATAGTTCAAATACCGCGAAATTTATTACGTAGATGAACCATATAATTACACTTTTAAAAGCGTCATGTTGTCATTGGACAGATCTCCATTAGAAAATTTCATGTATTTAATAAGCAGAGCTTTAGTAAGACAGTTAAAATTAAATGGCGTTAATGTCCAGAAGTTTGGAAGAATCATATACATGAAGTTATATATTAGCCATTTGATTAAAATTAAAGATAATTGGAATCCAAAGTGAGTCGGCAGATCGGCTGAGGTGATTAATATTTAATAATAAGAATATATTTTAATATTTAGATTATTAAAAAAATATAACAAGTATTATATTTTAATATTTTAGAAAATTAGAAAAATATAATAAGATTTATATTTTAATATTTTAGAATATTAGAAAAATAAAATAAAAATTATATTTTATTATTTTAGAATATTAGAAAAATATAATAAGAATTATATTTTAATATTTTAGAATATTAGAAAAATATAACAAGTATTATATTTTAATATTTTAGAAATTTAGAACAATATAATAAGATTTATATTTTAATATTTTAGAATATTAGAAAATATAACAAATATTATATTTTAATATTTTAGAATATTAGAAAAATATAATAAGATTTATATTTTAATATTTTAGAATATTAGAAAAATATAATAAAAATTATATTTTAATATTTTAGAATATTAGAAAAATATAATAAGAATTATATTTTAATATTCTAGAATATTAGAAAAATATAATAAAAATTATATTTTAATATTTTAGAATATTAGAAAAATATAACAAGTATTATATTTTAATATTTTAGAATATTAGAAAAATATAACAAGTATTATATTTTAATATTTTAGAAAATTAGAACAATATAATAAGATTTATATTTTAATATTTTAGAATATTAGAACAATATAATAAGATTTATATTTTAATATTTTAGAATATTAGAAAATATAACAAGCATTATATTTTAATATTTTAGAATATTAGAAAAATATAATAAGATTTATATTTTAATATTTTAGAATATTAGAAAAATATAATAAAAATTATATTTTAATATTTTAGAATATTAGAAAAATATAATAAGAATTATATTTTAATATTCTAGAATATTAGAAAAATATAATAAAAATTATATTTTAATATTTTAGAATATTAGAAAAATATAACAAGTATTATATTTTAATATTTTAGAATATTAGAAAAATATAATAATATTTTTATTTTAATATTTTAGAATATTAGAAAAATATAATAATATTTTTATTTTAATATTTTAGAATATTACAAAAATATGATATGAATTATATTTTAATATTTTAGAATATTACAAAAATATGATATGAATTATATTTTAATATTTTAGAATATTAGAAAAATATAATAAGAATTATATTTTTATCTGTAATAATAAAATGAAATAAAATAAGAGTAAATATAAGAGAAAATATAATGAGAGCCTTATTTAGTGAGAATGATTTACCCAGGAAGTAATAACCGCTCCCCCTCCCTTATTCGGTAAATCTTGGTTCTGTGTTCTGATTTGCCTCCGTTTAAGTGGCAGCTAGACAGTTCAGAAATTAGAAGTGCTTTAAAAATATTTATCAAGAGACTTAAATTTTTAAAGCCATTTTTTTAAAATTTCAAATTGATGTATGAAGTTTGATGCATCTCAAACATATTAAATAATTAGTGTAGTATAAAATACTTTGTAAATAGAAAATTATGAGAATATTGAAATGGTAGTTCATTAGATAAAATTATCAGATTATTAATCTGCGCAAACTGTTCTATCTCCGCTCAATCAAATCGAGAATCTTCGTCCACCCATGTGCATCAGATTAAGGTATGCAAAATATGATTATTACGTGTAGTATTTAATAATACTTGTTTCTCAAAAGAACTTTTCTCTGAATAACGTTTTAGAAAAGTGACCACGAAAACATTTTCTGGAATAATAAAGAATTCGTTGAATATTTATGTTCTTTAATAAAGAGCATAAATATTCAACGAAGTAGATGTGTTTCGAAAAACAGGAATTGATACCAAAACTCATAATCATCATATGAAAGAAAGCCAGAAACAGAAAAAGAACGAATTGAGTATGATGATAAACTTTGAATGGGAAGGGGGAAGGAAGTGATTAGCGCTTCAAAGAGGTCTACTCTGACTACAGCTCCAATGCCTCTAAATCCTAAGTAAGAAATTGTTTCTTTAGCCTTGAAGTCAGCCAATAATTTGTGCACACAGTGTGCTTTTATGGGCTACATTTTGAATCGCCTCGGTCTACATTTATCTTGCTTGTTGATTCATTTTCAGATCCTTACCTTTTTTACAGCTTTTTTATTTTTCATTTTCTTTTATTATGGAACTCTCAGAATAAAAAAAAATTAAGAAAAGAACAGTGAAAAGAAAATCATGAAAATGTAACTTTAAAAAGCAATTTCAAGGGGTGTTGCAATCTTGCAGATCTGAAGGAAGAGCCTCCATTAATAATTTATAACGCTAATTTTGCACTATATATGTTGCATTAGCGAATAAATAGAAATTTCAGATAGATTAAGTTACTAAAATCATCAAGTTAAAGAAATCACAAAAAATCCATCTAAACTCGTTTACTATTCTCTTCCGTACTCAAAAGAATAAAAACCTTAATTAATTTCGACACTAATCGTATGTTGCAGCAACTAATTAATGAAAAGAACTGTAATCAGAGATTAATCGATCACATCCCTAAAAAAGTACTTGCCCCTTTCAACTCTATTTAATTCCAGCAACCCATTAAACGGTGCCAAAACAAATTAAACTGCTTAAGAAAAGGGCAAAGTAAAAACTAAAAGTGCGAAAAAGAGAAACAGGAAAAAATAAATAAAAATAACCCAGAAGAGCTAGTGGATAGTGATTCCCTTCCATACTTGGTGACCATGCAGACTCTAAATCATGGCATAACGTCCGACCCTGACACAAGAAATGGAAGGCAAAGCTAAACCTCCATGCAACCCCAATTAGTAATAAATCTTGCAGCCAAGCCCGTTTCTTAGAAGTTAGGGAATGCCGCGGCTTGTAATTCACACTTTCTTCTTCCTTATTTTTATGGGATTCATTTTCGAAACCCTATCTTGGCTTCATGGCTTCGGCAATACTTTGCCTTTATATCTGTTCGGCATAGTTTGCTTTTATTTTTTTCATTCTGAAGTTATGTTTGAACTGATATTGAAAGAAAAAATTCGTACCCAGCCATCAAAGACGGGGAATGAATGTTTTATTACCTCCCGCCCTTCTTCCACCCCCCCCCCTTCCCTCAGAGCTTGCTTTTTCCTGTCTAGGTAGTCGTTTAGATTGTAAGCCAGAAAAAGGCTATAAATAATTCCGTGAGATTTCATTGAACATTATTTCACTTCACACTTTAACGGATTTTATAGGAACCCGCGTGATGCTATGTTTCTACATTTTGCGGGAGACGGTGGTGTATTTTTCATCTATGACTGTCTCGGCCCCTTCATTCCAGTTTCTTTTTTTGTAGTCTTTTTTATGAAAGGATTTGTGAAGATGTGTGGCAACGGCTTTTGATATTGCTTATCATTTGTTTCTTATGTCTTCCGGAAGCCGAATTCCAATTTTGGTGAATAAATTGTAAATTTATTTGTTTGCAAGGAAATGGAAACTATATATAATCTTTTTTTT
>JAPMOR010016871.1:3504-14788 GCA_026543865.1 Argiope aurantia
AAGGTTTACTGAATCAAGAAGGTCAGTAATTTTCATAAACATACCTTTTCTCATATTATGGCACATTCTTTAAAGAAGTCTATTTTTTTAATTTCTCCATAGACTTTTTTTTCAAGCTTTTGAACATATTTTCTGGATATACATCAGAACCATTCTCTTAAATATAAGATTAATGAAGCCTTCATGAAATTGTGCCAAATTCAAGGAATTGCATTGCGTAATTGTGTCAATATGCTGGAAAAGCAGTGAGCTGAGAATGGATTTGTATTTCAAGAGCATATCCCAATCCGAAATATCACTCAGGAATCGAATGGCATTTTCGCTCAGATCTTGATATCTCGACACCAAACTCATATCCAAAAGTTTATTATGATCAATGATAAATCCTTCAGTCAAAACTTGAAATTGTGAGATTCATTTTCAGTCCAAATCTCTCTTGTGATCGAGCATGAAGTTTGGAGATAGAGATTGGAATTCTGAAATTAATGTTAGGTTTATTGGATATCCTTTCTCCAAACAGAAAAGTTTCCGATAATTTCTGGTATCTACACAGCTTGTCAAAGTCAAGTTTTTTTCTGAACTCTTCCATATACTTCTCGGAAAGTTTTGATATTGAGATAAGGTAGAAAATTCCAATTCATTTTGCAATGATCTCGTAACCTCCTCTGTGAGAGCTGTGTTTTTAGAAAACTCAACCCAATCGAAGAATCATTTCGCTTTTCTGTTTATTTTAAAAGCTTAGTGAATTCAGCCATAGGTGTCTGAAAATATATATAGAAACTATAAACAGAAATGACCGCATGTAAACGTAGCAGCATGTTGGATACATATTTTGCTGGAAAGTCTTGTGCTAGCATTTCGCTTTAAAAATTCAAAGATATGTTTTTGAACTGGTGGAATACTGTAAACTATCAAAATAATAAACTGTTCCACCTCTGAAATATGCAAAACCCCAATGGCTCCCTGGTAGAGTTTTAGCATTTGAGTTAATAACGAATGAAGCAAAATTACCTTTTTCTAAAGGTAAAGAATCAGATGCATATACACCACCGAATTTTCGTTTTATCATAGGTTTGGTTTATATTAACGTCCCGTTTAAAGAAACACTTGGGCTATTTTGGGACGGACCTCGTAATTTTGAACAGCGGTCAGATGACGAGGACGACACCTGAGCTGGCACCCCCTCTCCACACCACACCAGCGGAAGGACGTTTGGTCAGGACTGATTTAACGTGCAACTGACCCCCTTACACGACGGTTCTTCGGTGGAATCGGGTCTCGAACCTGAAACCCTACGGTTCCGAAGCCGAGACCGTACCACGAGGCCACCGCGGCCCTCGTTTTATCATAGGATCACTACATGCTAAACGACAAATTGTTATGGTATTCATTTTTAATAGTCGATAAACACGCTTTGTGATCGATCCATTTCTATAGTGTTTCGGAATTCTGAATAAACTACCAAACTGACAGTCTCTGAGAGTGCTTCTTTGAATTTAAGGTCAATTGAAATATTTCCACTTTTATTAACACTAGTATATGATTCATTAGATGCGAAATCAGGTGTTCAATCGATTGCATGTAATGAATAGCCATTTTTATATTCTATATAGTTTATGTTGATATTTTGAAAATTGTGACAACGATTTAAGTCGGTGAAAAGACTTAAGTAGCTGCGGGTCTGATGCAAAATCAGGATTGTACGGCTTTGCTGGATACATTTTATTTCCGTCTTATGTGCTTGGATAACTCAAAGATTAACGCGAAAAATTAAAAGAATTTTTTGCAAGATTTGCGTTTAAAGTATCATTTGCCACAAATCCACAAATAATTCTGCAAGGAAGATGGCCATTTGCTAAGGAAAATGTTCCAACATCAATACGCCTTATTGGTAATTTCATCAAGTCTTGTTTTCTTGAGCGATAATTATCGAAGGTGCAACATTCACATTTCGAAGAAAAAGGACTTGCGGATTGTATAACAATTTTGCACTCAGGACTGTTAGACATTAAAGCAAATTCTGACTTGCGTTTGAGTAATGGAATTCTCACATCTACACCATTCGGTTGCAACCGCGGTTGACTTGCAATATCCATATGGAGAGGGCCTATTGGATCTAGTGCTTTCGATTCTGCTGCTAACTGTTGGCCCTCTCTGAAACCTAAATTAGCTGAATTTTGGTTCATCGTATTAAATTCACCTGAAGTATCTTTGTAGAATAATGCAGAGGTTAACATTGTTTGTTGAGCAGATTTTGACGAAAATAAAGCATCTAAAAAGGCAAGATAAGAAATTCACTTGGTTAGAAACTTGACGATCGTTTAAAAATACGCTTAATTCTGAGACGAGAGTGTTTAGAATATAATTTATTGGGGCAACATGATCTGTGTTCGTAAGATTTCCACCATTTTTCTTGATGACTTTAATTCGCAAATGTAAGATTGTATGAATATTGATCTTTATTTACACTAATAAAAAATTCTATAGGTGAATTGTCGGATAACGAAGCAACAGGTTGAATCTCCGCGAAAGTCAATGAATCGATTGCAAGTTGAACAGGAACGTTCGAAAATAAATCCAGCTCACTCTTTAGACAGACAGTGTTTTCCATCATGAAAAAATGTCCTCTATTTCTTTTCGCTTTTTACTAGGTCGAGTTTTACTGGGTCGACTGTTTTTTTTAGTGAGCGTTTTCTTTTTATACCCTTTCCATGCTGAAATTTTTGAAAGAAATTCGTCTTTATTGCGACTTGAGGTTTCTCTTAATCGATGTCGAGCAGAATCTCGGAACGATGCGCCTTCTGTTACATCTGTTAGAACATTCTTACCGGTCCTCAGTAACTGTTCGCCTAAATATTTCTCCTGCTCTTATTTCTACAGGATTTAAGAAACACCTCAAGTCACCAAATATCCCATAACCACGTTGATAGGGCTCTTCAGTGAAATAAGCATTTCCTCCAATTTGTTGGATACGATAGTATTTCTCACAGTTTCTAGTGTCCAACTGCATTTTGTGTAATCCTGGGGATGTATGAAAAGTCTGTTGAAAAAGCTGCTAATTTATAGGTTTGCATCGAAACGAAAGTATGGCATATGATTTTCCACCATTCGTTGTTATATCAGTAGCAAAGCTTGTTTTCTGTTCAATTTGGATTGTTTCTGTAAATGTTTTTCGCACTGGAAAGTATGGAGGTTTATCATAGTATTTTACTATTTGATCTTCTTTCTTGTTAATGCAAGGGATGATTCGTAGGAGAGGAGCGAAGGAGTCTCCTACGTGATGCGATTTCTCTAGATCGCTATAAATAAATATTTCTGTTATTCCGCCACTTACATCAAGTGAATACTTGGATTCTTATTTCCCTCTTTTAAACGAAGTCTTATCAAAACCCAGAAATTCCACTTTAGCTTTTGCGAATTTAACTTCATAATAGTCAGGGACGTGAAGTTTAGTTTTCGAGTTTTCTAAGAGCGATAGTTGGATGCATTCAAATGAGTTGAGTCGATTCGAAGGCGTTTTGTATATTCCTGGCTTAATAACTAAATCTTTCGATTGTTTAATAGATTTCACAAACGAAGGATATTCTAGAATGATCACTTTAAAAGAATCGCCACTGTTCACATGAGCTGAATAATCTAAAAATAATAAATTATCGTTGCGTTTCTTGATTGCACAATAATTCATTTTGATAGTGAAGATTGTGGTCTGGGGGAAATGACTTGGAGACACATGTTGTCTTTTCTGGGGTTTATTGGTAACATCAACAACAAAAGGCACATAAAAGTGTAGAAGTCCTAGAATACTACACTTAAAACTCTCTCGGGAGAGCCGAGATAACACTCCCCCTGGTACAGGAGTCCAGTTCGCTTCTGCTAGGAAAAAAAATAGATACTAAACAACAGGGAGACCACGTGACACATGATTGGCAGCTAGTTCCACCCAGGGAGATCACGTGGTTAACTGAATTCTTAACATAATCGACTCTCAGTTTCTGCGTTTGCTTAATAACAGTACTCTCTGGGATATTCAGTTTGCGTTTTCTATATGCACTTCGACATATTTCGATAAAATGATGGAAACCTCTAATTTATGTCGATCGCATTCCAATTTTATGAGCTCGTCCATATTTTTCGCTGCTAGATTATGTCTATTTAAGATTTCAAACAAAACTCTAGGCTTGTGTACAGTCATCCTTCCCAACATTGCAGACATTTCTATTTCGAGAATGCTTCTAAGAATCGAATCAATTATTTTCACCACTATTTCAACAGGAGATTGTTGAGAGATGCGAAATTGATAAATCCTTAAAGCGCTCAAAATTGTTTTCGTTAGGCAAATGTAGCATATATAATAATTTCGATTCTTTCACAACATGCAATTCCACTCCTTCTCGAATGTGGGCTGCGACCGCTGCAGCATTCGAATCGTATTCAAACTTTATTTTAGTTTCGCCAATCGTTTCTACGATTTTTCTGTTCAGAGTAAACCAAAATGCATCAACGATCCCAGACTTGTAAGTGATTTTTATTTCCTGTTCAAACTTGCCCATAACGACAACATCTTCTTTGTCGTACAATATCGTATATAATTTATGATCTACAGTGATATTAAACCGGTTGTGAGTAATCGATATTACAGGTAATGCCATTTCCCAGTCACCATTTAAGATTATTGGAGCTGATATTTTCGTTCTGTAAGATGATTGCGTATTTGAAGTGGAAATAATTCATACTTGGATCACTTGGTAAAGTGATGTAGAATTCTTTTACGCCATCCATTCTGCTTTTATCCCAGAATTGAAACATTTATCGTCCTTTCCACTTGATGAAATGCTCTTTTTTCCGGTGCCTCTACTTTCCAAAACTTTTTCAATTCTCCAAAAATGACTAGCTGTTTTTATCACTTTCTGCAATTCCTGCTCATAAAATCGCCTTTTCAATAATTCGTTACTCTAGTCTTGCAGAATGTAAGTAGGTGCATTTGAAGAGCAATTTGGTAAAAATCTTCTACGGAACGTTTCGGTAATTTTAGAAATTCTAACCTGATCACCTATTTTAAACTTATATTGAACTTCGCGTTTTCGTAAACAAGTTAAATGTGCTGTGAAATATTTGATACTCCTATATATTTTTTGTCGAAAGAAAAAAGAATTTACATACATAATATGAAATGTTTAAATTCACTTTTTGATTTGAATAATTTTATTTCATAATTACAATACTAAGCAAACGAAAATTATGAGAATTATACCAAAAAAGGCTCTATTTTCAGAAATATGTGTTTCATAATTCAAATTACCAGCTTGCAGCTCTGCAAATGTTATTCAGATTATGTTTTTCTTAATTTTTGGAATTATATTTATTCCAAAAATTGCTTTTTACGAAAAAAAAAAATGATGTCTCCTATCCAAGCGCTCATTATGTCGATGTTGTTGAAAAATTTATTGTAAAGATTGAAATTTCCGAGATCAACCGATTTCTTTGTTTTAACTGCATGTTTGAAAAGTGACAGAATTTTAGAAATCATGCGACACAATTTGAGATTTTTTGAGAGATTACTTTCAATTGT
Source organism: Argiope aurantia (assembly GCA_026543865.1). NCBI lineage: Eukaryota > Metazoa > Arthropoda > Arachnida > Araneae > Araneidae > Argiope > Argiope aurantia. Next base: position 9,074 of record JAPMOR010016871.1, read on the forward strand.
TAGCTATCACTTCCTTGTATCAGATGGGACATACTGTTGTTTCCCACTCATTCATCTAATAACACATTAAACATCTATTAGTATCTTTAATATATAATGCACTATCAACTGAGAAATCGATCATCTATAAAAAAAATTAATTCTGATAATAGCCTACTTGTCAGATGGAAATGTCGTTTTGCAATTTATCTCGCAAGTTTGTACCTAAGTAATAACATTTTTAATACAAATGAGCAATGCAGACAGTTAATGCAGTGATTGCAATCTGATTTTTGATTATTTTAGAATCTTTTCTTTTAAGCAGTCCCATTTTCTAATTCGAATGCTATTTTTACTCTGTTTTGTACGTAGTTATAGAGAAAGTATAATAATCGTCAAAAAATTCGAAGTCGTCAGTTTGACAAATCCCCACGTTTTAGACTTCTCTGATTTCGGAAAACACATTTTTGGAAACTGTCCATCTGTCTGTTTCTAGCAAAGATAAATCAAAAACAATTTGTGCTAGATGGATGAAATTTGGTATACGGTCTTTATACATTAATTTGTAGATTTCTATCCAATTTTAAGCAAAATCCTTTTCAAGGAAGTGGATTGTTTGTCCTGTTGTTTGAATGTAATTACATAGGACAACTACAAAACGAAGAGAACTTGACACATAAGATTCAGTACACAGATTCGTCATCTGTAGTGTAGCACCTGCTAGATTTTGAGTCAAACCCATCCACAGATTAATTGTTTATCCGTCTATACTTTAAGTAACGAGAAAAGCGCTAATTCAAAAACTGAATGTTTTAAATGCATCAATTTTGCTATTTGATTTTGTGACTACAAGTGCAGTTTTGGGTCAAAGTTTTTTTTTTTTTTTCAATAATTTGAGAAAAACGTGTCTAAAACAAAAATTCGAATTTTTGATAGTATTAATGCTTGTCTGGAATTAATTGCCAAAAAAAACTCGCCAAGGAGGACACGTCAGATTCAGTAAAAATGCTAAATTCAAGCCAAAACTTAATATTTCTTAATTATTGTATGCCAAAGTCATGTGAAGTGTTCTCTGGCGTGGCAAGTTTGTTGGAAAATAAGCGGGAAAGTTTTGGGGAGACCATTTTCTTTGGTTTATTTCGCTTTAGAATTGTTTGAGGATATTCAAGATTGAAGAATGCTGGGTGGTTTCACATATTGAAGGACCTTCTCCTCGGTGTAAAATGCAGTTTGATCTTTATTGGAGATCTTTTTACATTTTTTCCAATCGAACACGTCAGGTGTTGTATTTCAGAAATATTTTTATGATTTAAGGTAACGCTATTACGATTGATTTTGTACTGTTCGTCCTTGAATTTTAAAACCCTCCGCGCTTTTGCGCATGCTTCAGGATGTGTTTATTTAGTCAAATTAGGGTTGAGAGGAAAGATGAAGGAGGAGATGCTTACATTTAACGATAAGGTGAATTCGGATTATATGCGGACTTAGAAGACGTAAATACTGCAGGTGATTCATAATATTGTCGGAAAAAATACAAATTCCCAATCAGTAAAATATTTTAGAGTAATTTTTATTTATTGTGAGGTTTGTTAAATTGTGAGGAATAAATGGAAGATTTTGTTTTCAAAATGTAGTATTTCATTTTATTTACAAAATAATTTTTTTGGATTAAAACCCTTTTTTATTTGTTATTGAATTTTTTACAACATTTTAAGATTAAAATCTTGGATAATCTCAGACACATTTAATGATATTATACAAAATATAAAATTTTTTTGCCACTTGAACTAGCCATATAAGTAATCAATATGTATTTTTGAGTTACAATAAAATAGTACGGTCAGAAACGATACGATACTCGCATATACATGGGGGAAAAAATAGAACGATAAAGTATCTAATAGATCGGAAATAAAGTTCAAAGAATGAAGACGAACTCTGGAAAAGCTCTGATCTTTCCGCATCTTCCCCTTTATAGAAGTAGTATCGTCGAACAATGTTAATCTCGGGATACTGAAACGAAGAACATATACATTGATGTCTCCATATCTGATAGTTATGTCTGTTCTGCTATCTGTTTTCCCAGATTCCACTCACCGAGAATTTAAATCTCTATATATCCCATGTGCTCTTTGTTCTCTTTGTTTTCAATTCAGGATTCTTAAAAAATGACTAAACTGAATTTTTTTAAAAAAAAAGATGATTGCATATTATAGAAGTATTAAATCTAGCGTTCATTCTTTGATAATGAAATGCTTTGAGCTTCATCAAAAATTAAATATTAAAATTAATTTTGCTGAGTACCAGTATATGTTGGAATTTCACGAAATATGAGAGCAGACAAACTCACAATGTTTCAGTATAATAATTGAAGAATTATTTGTTTTTCTTATCAAAATGATTTACAAACCATTTAGATTAAATCAATAAAGAATCTTCCTAACAACCTGGGACAAACATATTAACAATTAACTATATAAATAATAACCTTCGATTAATGATTACAAAATCTCTTCGCTAGGAAGCATGGCATTATGGTATAATGTAAAGATTTAGCAGAGTAAATATCAGAATAAATATTTTTGATTCAACAACGTCTCGAATGCTCTGACTGACATCTGTGTGTAGCAAATGCAACTGTATTTTAAATATTAAGCAGAAGTTATGTCAATGCAAGCTTTATTTATATAAAGATAAGCTCGTTTTGGAGTGAAAGAGGATTTAATGGATATTTTTGGAAACAATTCTCATGTTAACGTCTTTTCATTTATAGCCGAATATATAAATAATTTGAATTTGGTTGCTGTGATACATTTTATATTTTATGTGTGATTCGAAAATAACGAGCATTTGGCGCAGTATGATCAATTCTATCATTTGTTCCATAAACCCAAACAAATATAAAATAGGAGATATTTGAGAGGAAGAGCAATTGGAGAACCGGGAAAATTGAAGTTCATATAAGTCAGAGCATTATCAGATAATAGTGAAGTTTACTTTTTTTTTCCTATAAAGAAGAATTGAACCTGTAAAATAAAGGGATAAATTCTGATCGCAGTTAAAATTTATGATTAATGTTTCAACTGTTATGTGTCCTGAAATGAATTTATTTTCAGGATGAATTAAACATAAAATTCGCTTTAAAATCGTATACAGATATGTTGCCAAGATAAAATTGGACTACAATAATAAGCCTATCGCAACACGTGATAGCTAATCTCAGTGTTTAATTTAGACTGTTGATAAATTTACAATTACGTTATCTTGATGGAATCGTTTGGCGTTTCGATTGTCGCTTTACAATCTCAAATAAAAAATATAATTGGGTGTTAGAAGGTAATCATACTTCAACATGCTATGTTCCTTATGTTATACGCTTCTTTAGCAGATTTACGCAATTCTGTGAAGAAATATATCCTTGTTAAATGGCAGGAAAGATGAGATTTACAAATTAATAACAAACTTTTTAGTATTAAGCCTGTTATTGTATTGTGGCCCATTCTTCCCAATATTTGATTTTAAATTGACGCGCCTTCAAACTGGATGCACATATTATGCCAACAAACACTTGCTCTCCAGAGATTCAATACTAACTTGTACAACATGCAACGAAAATCAAAACTATAGACCAAATTTTAGAAAAATGCCGTGTTTTTACTTTTCTCTTTTATGCTTTTTTAAAACTATCATTTTAGACTTTTAGAACTTGGTGTTCTCCTCCACCTTGGTAAGAACTCCAAATTTGTTCATTTTCCTTAGAAATATTTATTTTTATTCCTAATTTAGATTTTAACCCATGTTTTTACCCATTTTTGGGCTTTATAACAGTTATAACAGTTTAAAGCTTTATAACAGTTTTTTCTTTAAAATTTTTTTATAAAGCTGCAACCTTGTTTAAAATTTTATTTTTATAGTAATTGATTTTATTTATTCAAATCATTTTACGTGACTTTATATTTTAATCTTGTATTTGGCGTAGCATAGCCGACATCGCCTTTTGCACCATAAAACATTAATTTCTCATTCAACAATTATTTACAGCTTCAGTTATTATTGCATATATTTTTCAAGTGAAAATTCGTTAAAATTGAATATTGAAAAAAGTGATAATATGAAAATAAAAAAATGTGATCTAAACCATCGAAATGACGAAAGAAATAAAGTATAACCTAAATTAAGGAAATTCTATTTATTAGTGAAACACTGACATGCATATAACTCACATATAAACAATTTACAATAACACATTTGCAAACTCAGAACCTTGAAATGTACTCGTATCAATAATAGATTAATTCCCTTCTTTAAACAAATAAAAATAATAAGGTTCTTTTTCCATAAATTTTGAATTTAAAAATAGAATTCATTTAATCTAGAACATAAGAATTTCACTGTCCTGAATTTTTTTGCCTTTCTTCCTTTGACGATATTTGATTCAAAATTCAGATGGATTCTTTTGGATTCAGAATTCAAAAATTTTTCTCATTTCATTCTTAGGAAAAGACTTTTCTTCAATTCTTCGATGAATTCTAGAAAATCATTTCATGAATGAATGAATTGTCCTGAAATCTAGTTCTTTTTCAGACGATTTCAGAACCATTCTTTTTTGGTTGCTTGGTTATTACATCAGGGTCGAAACCGTAACCAACCCAATCCAGAATCTTAAATCTTGTTCTTCTGCTGAAGCATCTGTAAAAGAAAGTGATATTTAATTTGAATTTTCATTTTACAATAATTAACTTAACACACTTTAAAAAATATCCATGCAGCTCGTATATTTTTGTTTTTACACGCTTTTATTTAGCTTCACTTATTTAATGTTTGTAAAATCTGTTTTTAATGAAATTTACAAAGAAAAAAAAGAGTCAAAATATGAAGTTACCCTTTTATCTACAATATGAATGCTTATATGTGAATAAATTATTATTAAATTCTGTATCGTTGAATAAAATGAATCAATAATTGATTTGGAGGAGTAATTATATCGTTAATTGTTTTCTCAAAATCATGTAATTTTCAAATTTAACCCTTTGCAGTCGGAAAGAAAATTCGATGCATAGTTATTCACTTAATGCACAGACCTGTTTATTAAATCAAAAAATAAATACATGCAACTTCTGTAAGTTGAGTTTTCCTGAAAAATGAATCTATATCATTTTAATATTCTTTAGGTATTTTTAACAATTAAAATTAAATAAATAAATAAATAAAATGTCAAAATGATGTTTTGTATTAAATTGTGGCTGAGAGAAGACATTCGACTGCAAAGGGTTAAATATATTTAATATATTTCCAGTATGAATTCTGTGAGTAAATTTACCTAAATTTCAAAATAGTAATTTCTGTTATATGTTAATTTAAATCTGTGCATCCATTTTAGATTCGCCTTCATTCGGAAAGTTTAAAGCTAAATTTTAGCAAAATACAGTTATAAGGAAATAAAAGCCATATCAATAAAAATATTTCTTGAAAAGAAGGGCTAATGTAGGTACAAAACAATATAATCTTATTCCAAATGTTTTTTAATAGAATACAATAAAATATTAAGAAAAAAGAATGTGCTTTTAAAATCAGAACTCTCACAAAAGTAGTTTAATTCAAGAATTTTTAAGACATTTGATCTAGTTATTTTCTGTAGCATACATGTGTATATATACCAAATTTCATAACTCCAAGTAAATAATTTGCAAAAAAGTTGTGAAATCTATGACCTTAATACATGATTTCAAAAAGGTG
>JAPMOR010016871.1:14798-27158 GCA_026543865.1 Argiope aurantia
ATGGTTGAAATTTGGTATACTGTCTTTAAACCAAATTTAAAGACTTCAGTCAAATTTTAGCAAAATCTATCCAGAAATCTATTCAGTTGTTCGAATATAAGTTAACATGATAAAACAAAACGAAAAGAGTTGATAGATAAAATTTAAAGAACAGATTTATTATCTATATCTATTTTTAATTAATTATCTATTTTTATCTATTATTTAATTATCTATTAATTATCTATTTTAATTATCTATTATTTAACTATCTATTATATATTATCTATTTTTAATTTCAATTATAGTTCTGTGCCAAATTTTGGTTTCATTTGGTTCAGGAAAAATGCTTCTAAAGCACAAATTCAATTTTATTAGAGAGTATGCGAGAAAGTTTTGGAGAGACCATTACCGATAGTCTAAAATGATTTTTAATCTATGTAAATATTAACTTGATAAATTCTGTATGTAATATTTAGCCCTCAGTAAACGCCTTTATATTGCCAATGATTTATTCACTTTGAAATCACACTAAATTACATTGAAGACTGCACGGATCTGTTACGCAACGAAAGTCTTTGATATTTTCAACCAAACATGTAAAAATTTAGGCCTGAATACTTTGGGCTAGGTATGTTTTTCCTTTCTTTCCTTTTTATTCTAGAGAATCTTTGAAAAAATCATTCAAGTTATTCGCATTGTAACTTGATCCTTTCTATGAACATGGGTAGCTAAATTCATCATTCATATTTGGTTCTCTGATTTGATCTTCCGTCTTTTGACAACTTCAGAATTCACATAAACCATTATAAAGGACCTAATTAAACTCAAACATAACCATTCAGAATCTTACACGCCATATTTCGACCTCTCAAGTAGTCTGGTATTTTTAGAAGGAAAATTTGTGAGCGTTAGAGGAAGAATTACTATTGCCTACGGATGCTTTTGAATTAGGTTTAAAATAAACAGCAGGCTGCTATTAAGATTTTGTATCATGCATCACATACAGTTCCATTTTTTTGTACAGTTTTGTATATTTTTGCTGTAATTTAAGCAATAGATTCTGTTAATTTTTATGGGCCTCCGCTAAAGCAGTGATTTTATTAATTAGGCTTTCTGATATCTGAAGACCGTGGCAGGACTCGGGTGCCGTTACCAAAGGAAGAAAAATTGAATAAGTTAGTTTCATTTCAGAGATATTCTTATTCTCTATGTTTTCAAAAATTAAAATGGAGATTTTTCCCCTCCTATTTATATCTATCTGTACTGATATTTTTTCTAAAATAAAAGCATATAACATATATTTTGATTCATCAGTTATCAAGCTTTAAAATACATTATAAAATGCTTTTGCACATTCCATTTATATATTATACTTTATATACTCTTTGTATTACAAATGAATTTATAATTGTTATATATTTTTATGTTTAGTTTACTATATATGTTTGGATAATTGAGGTACTATGAACAACAAACAGATCATATCTTTTCATGAAATTATAGAGAGTTGATATTTATGGGGTCACTATTTTGAAATTTTGTTCTAGGTACTATCTTATAGAAGTATACTTTTCCTAGATGGATACCTACTATAAAATGTAAAATATGTTCATAATAAACAAAATTAAACTTAATAAAAAAAAAGGGATTTAGAACTTGAAAAAAATGGAACCTCAAATTTTGTAATCACAAAATCATCTTCAAAATTTTATCTGGTCCTGAATGTAATAATTGTATATAATATGATTCTTGGACATAAATGCCTACTAACAGGCAAATTAACGCAATAATTAAAATTGTATAAAATATTTTTAATTACAACACGAATACTGTAAATGTTTTTGTACTGTTTTTTAAATTTCTTAAAAAAATCAAAAGATTTTGAAAATTTTGTTAATGCGTGTTAAAAGTGGAAAACTTAATATCCTCTTTTTTGCTTTTAGTATTTCTCTACCATTTTACAATTTGAATTCCTTATTCTTAATTAATTTAGATGCTTAATAAAATTTCAAACTCATACAATTCAATATTTAAAGAAAAAATATGTATTAATTTGTATAGTAAAGCAATTACATAAATGCATATATTGATTTTATTGTATAAAATTTTCAGTCTAACGTTATATAAAATTTATACCATGAAATTTTCTGAATTTTTTTTTTAAATTTCGAACTTTGAAATGTTATTGCATGATATTGTTTTAAGCTTGATTCGCTTAGGCTTATTCCTTAAGTCGTTGCAATCTGTGCGCAATGCATTACACTCTTTTTTGAAACAGAAGGCTGGCCTAAACTCATGTTAATAATAATGAAAAGTATAATTGTACTTTGGAACAAATGTCTTGTAGAGAGCAGTTGTTATTTTCATCATAAAGTTAAAAGCGGTAAAAGCAAGTTGGAGAAAAATCTGATGTAACAATAAAATTGGGTTTAAATTTTTTAAATTAATAAAAGGCATTGTTACGATTTAGAATTAAAATAAATTAAAAAAATTCTCTAAAAGGAAAACTTGCCACAAAAATTGGTATTATTAGAATGCTATTTTCTTTTATTAAATTTTAAAGCAGTGTAAAACTAGTTTTATGCAAAAAAGGGAAATTGGGAAACTTTAAAAATTAATTTTAATTAATTAAATAACCTAATTAAAATTAAAAACTCTTTTTATAGTAAGCATTTAATACCTATGAAGTACGTTCTTGTCAAATTCAGTAGAACAAGGTCAAACGGAGCTATGGATTCTATCCGTAGCAATTTTCATACGAAGTATTTTACAGATCATACGCCAAACTTGTGTTGATATACATTAAATATTGTGTATAAAATAATAAATTAATTCATTAAATAAACTTATTTGCATTTGGCAGTAACTATTAAATAGCGCATGACCTTAAAGTAACATTTGGATTCGAAGAAGGCACAAAATTTAAACAAGAAAAAAAAAACTGTATGAATCGAATTGATAAGAATTGTATTAACATGTAATTTTAATTAAAAAGGCTCCTCATTACAAAAAAGTGCAACATATTGGAGCAAATAGCTGAAATTTTCACGATTCCTCATTTCTATAGGCACATCCTCCTCATCTTTCATGAGGGTGGGTTGCCAATTTTTTGAATACGATCTCAAGAAACCTTAAACAATCCATAATCCTAGTTTAAAGGATTATGGATACTTTATACTTTATATTTTTAATTTACCTTTATATCTGATTTTTTATACCATTATTATTATGCTACCTAACTAATAGTGGAGTTACTTTAAAGTGTGTATTATATATTTGGGGGAATATTTTTCCGAAATGGATAATACATTTTAACTTAATTTAAAATTTATAAAAATGGATAGGGTTACAATTCGGGTGTTTTGTGTTATGGATTTACTTTGGGCATATACTTAAAACTGGCACCAAAATTTTTGGCTTTGCTCTCTCTTGCATAACCATTTAATTAACTTTATGAACTCAAAGTTATGAACTCATAAAGTTACTGTATAGTATTTCAATTTGGTTTGAACAGAATTTGTACCAAAACGTTTTTTCGGCTCACCTGGATTTGACGTTAGAGATGAGTCCTGTGGTGATGATGATGGGGTTGATGGTGGTGAGTCGAATGTTCTTCTTGCCCATGAACTGCAGCTCCATGTTGAGGGCTTCCATCATGCCCGCTGCAGCGTATTTGGAAGCACTGAAAAATTCAACATTTTCAATGAGAAATCAGTTCAACAGTTTTCGCATCCATGTAATTGTGATTCCATACAGGTCTGAGAAAAAATGTCGAGCTGAAGAAAGCGGAATGTTCAGCTTTTTTTTTCTTTATAAAATGAATAATCGATAGTGTATAGTTGAAATGGCAAATTTAAACGATATGTGACTACGAAATAAATATAGCTATTTTCGAACGTTTTTCAAAAATCACATTTTTGTATGCATGTGAAAAGATAGAAAAATAGTATGCGACTATTTTTGAAAAATGTTCGAAAATATTTAGATTTTTTTTTTTTAATATTTGCATGAGAAAAAAAAGATTGAAAAAACATCTATGAAACCAAAATATTTCAGAGTTAAGTGCCGAAAGTTTTTTTTTAAACTGAAAAAAGGTGTTTTTTGGCTAAAAAGAAATATAAAGCAAAAATCATCTAATCTAGAGGTTCATTAAATTATTTGCTTAAAATTTTGTAGTTAGCTTAAGAAATATATTATCTAGTTTTTGAGTTAAAAAAATAAGCTGCCATTTTATCCATTCTTTAAATACTAGGTTTTGACTGATAAATAACATGAAATTTTCAATTTTTTACATTCTGAGGCAATAAAACAGCTATAAAATATTTATAAAGGAATAGATTATTTATTCTCTGCAGAACTTATTGTGGAATTAATATATAAATTTGAACAAAATATATGCATTAGATTTTAATTTATGAGGTTTTTCCGTATGAAAATTCTAATAAAAATAAGAATGGGGAAAATAGTACCTGAAGGTATAAAATAGCATTAAAACATACATAAATGCAAACATAAAAATTAGTGTTACTTCCCAAAAAATAGATTAAGGAACAAAATTATAATGGTTTTATAAAGAAACCTATTCAAACCTTAAGAATATTAAATTAGAAAACTTTCGTAATTTCGCAAAAAATTGACTTTTCAGCGTAGTTACCTGAAAGGAATTTAGGTGAAATATGCAAAAACAGATATGCAAAATGGCAATATATTTTAAACATAAAATTTACCGAAAAAGAAAATACACTACCTAGTCATTAGAATATTATGGTAGCACCGTCGTGAAATAGTTCTGCGAAACCATCAGAAAGATGACTTTTTGTGCCAAAGGGCAGATAGTATTAATCTTTTAATATATTGTTAAACTTGGGCGCATACTCTAAAATACAAGCTACCGATTTAATCACACGTCACTTGGTGGTCGACTTGTAACCAACTCTTGGTGGCCGACTCTTTAAAAAGAGTTAGCAATTATTTCGACAATTATTTCTACGAGAACGAGCAATTATTTCTACAGAAAAATATTACATTATAAATGGAAATAAATATTTTAGCAGTTGCATTACTCTTAACCAATAGACTTCCAGACAATTTAAATTTTGCCTCCTTGCCGGGACGTCGTCGGAGCCAGAGGGGGAGGATGTAGCAGTTGCATTACTCTTATCTTCTCTTTTGGATACTAGATGGCGATACCTGATTAGGCCATCCCATATGTCATCCCATAATGCATTGCGATTGTAATTAGAATGAGTTGTGACGCTGAACTGAAAAGCCGCGCGCGTGAATGTCTTGTCTTTGTGTTTGTTTTAAGTGTGTGAATGTGATTATTAAAGAAATGTTTCCAACAACATTCGTCCTGTTGCTTCCTGCACAGATCATAATAATCTACATACCACCACAATATTAATTTAATCTGCTGATTCCAAAGTTCTATTCTGTAACTTAAAAGTATATGCTTTCAAATAATCACTAATTTTTTAAAACAATGCGAAAATCGTGATATTTCGTTTATTTTTGTTGAATAAGATGTTTAGAATAAATATTAAACGGAGTAGTTTTAAAGATGAGTAAATTTGCTGTTCAGCATAATAAACTGTTTTTACGAACTGTATTTCGAGGTATACAGTTATTCTAAGAAAGAGCTTAAAAAATATCGAAAGAAACAAGGATCACAATTATATGAAAGATTTCATAAAATAGTTGAACTTCTTGCAGTTTCAATCGCTTTTAATATTTTTGTAGTTGCCACTCCATATTTAGGGTTTCATTTAACTCGTACACTTTTACTTCCTAATGATGGCCCTTTCATTTGGAGGTCTCTATAAACATAATTAGTTTTTACTTTAAATTCGATAGCATAGCATTTAGGCTCAAAGTATTTTGCAAATATCATTTTCGGTAAACCTGCATAAATTTTTCTAGAATTTAACTCAAGTACATTTCATTTTAGCTCACATTTCATTCTGTTTAAGAGTTTCTATAAACTGTTTCAAGCTGTATCTTGCTACACGGATATAAATGAAACTTGTATTGTTTATTTGTAAATGTTGCTTTTTTTTAATCTAATAATCGCAAAATAGGATGGATGGCTGGATATTACATCTATAAAAATAAGTAATTTATTGATGTAATTATTTATTACCAATAAAGGGGAAACTTTTATTGTTAGATATAGGAAAAATATTTTTTTGATTGCGAAAAAAAGTAACGATTCTTCTAAGCATCATACACAAAACTTGAACGAGATGGAAAATGTTAAAAGATGCGCTCATTTACTTCCACTTTTATTTTATTTTCAGAAGTAGGAATATTTTTAATAAATTCCTTTCTTAAACCTCTTTTTAATTTATCGAAATATATATATTAGGTGCTTGCATGTAGTTGGATCATTTTTTTCACTATAAAAAAGGCATTTATTGGGAAAAATTGGTAAAATTCATATCAACCAAAATATATTCCATTATTTTCTACAACCTTTTCCTATTTTCTCTAATAAGTCTTGCAATTGATTGTTTTCGAATTTTTTTTGTCTTTCAGGCCGATCTTTGTCATTGGCTTCGAAATCCCCACTATTAAATCGTTGAAACCCAAACCGACAATTGGGATGTGACGGAGCAGCATCAGCATAGTTTCTAAAAGTGTCCGATGGGCTTCGGCTGCAGATTTCTTCAAATCAAACAAAAATACAATGAATGTCGAAAATGCAATTTGGAGCGTTCCACGATAGGGGTCTTTGTATACTGAATAACTCAACAATACTAAAGGAAACTCTTTCAAAATGATAACGAGAAAGAAATAGTAAATTGGTAAAAACTTAAAACCATTGTCGTTTATATAGATAATTCGCGTATTTACCAATAAATGTCGCTGCTTAAAATGCATGCAAGTACCTTATATATGATTACTTGAATGCAATAACAGTGTATTAAAAATGTAATAATGCAATAAAAATGTAACGTTAATGCGATAAAATAAGGTTATTTTTTCCAATTTATTTTCTAAATTTGCATAAATTCAATTTAATTTTTTTCTGACGATAAATTAACACATTAAAATATTCAATTTCAATGAGAAGGTCCAATAGAAATAATAATAATTCGAAGTTTATTGTTTCGTTTCTGTCCGTTCAACTAACTCACCAGTAATCCGTCATGTAGGGCACTCCCTGATGTCCGGCAATCGAAGCGACAGCTACCACGTGGCCACGATTCAGCTCGATCATTCGAGGAAGGAACTGCTGCAGAGTCTAGAGGAAATTAGAGTCTGGATCAGAATGGTGATTTCTTAAATTCAGTTATACCAAAATGAGAGCAGAAAATTTATTCATCCATTTTCAAAAATGTGCTGGAATCAACTTCAGAAAATGATTATAACATAAAACAAGTTGCCAAAGTTTCGAGGCAAATAAATTTGAAGTTAATCGTAACGAGTCGATGAACTGTTGGTAAAGAGTCACAGCCGAATAACGAATCTTAATTATAAAAACCAATCCCCCCAGGGGGTACCTCGAAATGAGGATGAGAGGCTTCGTTCATGGTGGTTGGTTCTCGCCGTCCTAGAGGGTACACGAAAAGGTGGGGGTCCACCTCCTGTCATCGATGACGGGATGTACTTCCCAAAGGAAGAGTTGTACCATTTCCCTTCCTTTGGGAAGTACATCGACCCCCCCCGGGGGAGGTACCTCAAAATGAGGATGAGATGCTTACGGTATAGTGGTTGGATCTCGCCACCTTGGAGGGTACACAAAAAGGTAGGGGATCTGGCTCCACCCATCGATGACGGGACGTACTTCCTTCGGGAAGGGTTGCATCGTGGCCGGTGATGGCCCTTTGGACTCAAGCACAGTTCCCGCCAGTGTTGATGTTGCAGCGGTCCGGTCATTTAGTATTTTTTTATCCGTGTGCCTTCGGGGGCGGGGGATCAGAGATTCATTGATATTATAGAAATCGGCAGCTCGATTCAAAATCTCGATTTCCTTCAAAAAAGCCCAAATTTTTTTTAGAAATATTTTTTTAATGAGAAACATATTCCAATTACAAGACAAGGTAAACATGTTATTCATATCAGAATAATTCTTGTTTCGCATTTATGTGCATCTTATTATAAGTATTAAATGTTCAGCTTTTTTCGATTTGGACCTTTTTTTTTAAAGTGGTGAAAATCTATTTTTTTCTTGTTGCGAGAAAGTTAAAGGTTAGTTTATTAGTCAATTTCAAATCTAAAAAAAATTATGCTAAATACTTATTTATCGATGTATAATTTTACCGTATAAATTTTTTGGCGAAAGTAACTAAAATTATATATACTTATAGATTGTAAATAGGTTTACATTATTTTCATAATTAATCAGTTATAAAAACCATTTAATTTCAAGTATGAGAAATTAAACATAATTTAAAATATGTCTTGCATTAATCAATTTTGTTTATAAAATAATACCAAGAAATAAACTAGTAATAAATAAGTAATTAATTAATAAATAAAATAAATTACACTATTTCATAATAAATTATAAAATAGTATATTTCATTTTAAACATTAATTACATTTAAATATTGTTAACATAAAATATTGCTATTCTTTTTTGTTTTAATTCTTATAAAATAATTTATTATTTCTTCTTGCCTGCATCATCTAGTGTTAATATAAAATGATCCATTTTTTAAGATAATAAAATAAATAAGGTTACCTGCGATGCATGAAATAAATCGAGGGTAAACACACGATCCCACCATCTATGTCTATGGAAATTAGATTTGCATTATTTTAATAATCAGTAGTTCCTTAATTCCCAGTTTTAATTTGAAAAAGCATTCCAATTTTTAAGATATTAAATATTAATTAGATTTAATAAAAAAAGTTTATACTGAATTGTACCATGCTATTTCCTTTTTTAAAGTGTATTTCCATTACTTTTAAAACAAATGATCCATTCATTGCAATTATGTGTATTTATTTTTATACTAAACACTTTCGACGGCCAATTGAGGATACTATTTACATATAATGTCGATTAAATCCCCAATGCATGGATATTGTGCTATTTTTATAGTCTTACACTTGTTCTATTTATTATGCACATGAAATTTTTTAATGGAATTAAATTCCTTGACATCATAATTCTATTAAAAACGTAATTGTTTAGATGATCTATCTTTTAATTGCACATTGTCTTTCGAAGTGATAGGATTTTACTTTCTTATTTCTCCTTTGAAGTGAGCAGATAAAAAAACAAATCCCTTCTTTCTTAGTTTTCATCAATGGAAGAAAATTCCACAATTAAACATTTGATGAAACAATAAAAACAGGTTAAATTTTATGGAACAATAATAAATATTGTTGAAAATTTTCTAAAAGTATATTTTTAAAAATTGATGATATATGGAGAAAAAAAATGGCGCAAAAAATTGATATAATAAAACATTATTTTTCTTAATTATAAAGCAAACTAAAAATTATTTTTGTATGAAAATTCTTTTGGAATTTACCATGAAGAAACGTCGAATCTCACTTAATTTTTAATTGGTTAATTTTTAAAAAAATCCCTGTAAGGCTCAAATTCTCACATTCAGAGATATATTTGTGTCGATTAGTACTGTAGGCTACATTTAGCTCTGGCCCATGAAATGACGGCTGACACATAGATAGAATCTCTTTTATTGTTTTATGTGTGTTTTTGTGTGTAGTTTTTTCCTTTCTGTCTACTATTTATATTTTTTGTTTACTGTATATTAGTTTATGTTTTTTTAATTGCAATATTTACCTATTATATGTGTAATAGGCAGACATTCGTATGAGGAAATTAAAGGGTATATTTTATGGTATATTTCATGAATTGTTTGAATTTGTACTACTTTTCCGACACATTTTGATGATTATATTGTTTAATACAAACATGTCTTTCATACGTCACGTTCATAATTCTACTATAAGTAATTCTATGTATTCTATGATAAGTAAGTCGGTCTCTTTCAATGAAACTGACAGGAGGAGGATTTAACTTTTTGTTCGGATCTACTTATGTAATTTTGAAATATTACTATAGTAAGAATTAAAAATCTTCATCGACATTTCTTATATTATGAATTTATTATTCATAATATAATATTTCTTATATTATATATGACATTTCTAATATTTTTATATCTTTATTAATGAAAGTCAAATTAAAAGAGTTAAAAAAACCCTTTAAAATTTTTTTTCTCTCTAAAATGTTCAGTTAGTAGCACAGTTATTTGTCTTCTAATATTTTCTTAAATTTACAGATACACATACCTTTTTAATTCAACAAAAATCTA
The DNA here is from genome assembly GCA_026543865.1 of Argiope aurantia. NCBI lineage: Eukaryota > Metazoa > Arthropoda > Arachnida > Araneae > Araneidae > Argiope > Argiope aurantia. Next base: position 25,076 of record JAPMOR010016871.1, read on the forward strand.
AATTTTGATCCTTCATCGGTTCATATGGTTTTTCATAATGATATTTATTGTAATGTCTGGTCAAAAGTGATCGTGTCTACCTGTATTAAAATCTGTGACAATTAGATTGTTGTTGATGGTTTTGAGTCTTAAATTTTTTTTTTATTGGAAGAGCTTCTCATATTGATGAAAAAAGAATAAATGATTACTTGGCATTTAAACAGTGACAATTTTGGTGCCCATTCAAGTGTTGCCCGAACAATTAAGATCCAAAATTCAAATTTCGAAAGTTTTACAGATGAAGAGAATTTCTAGCTTTTGCTATTACCAAACCTCACTAAATTAGGAGCTAATAATTTTAAATTCCATTTAGCAACATTGACCAAGCTTAATGATAAGCCCAAGAAAGTGATTATTTCGTTTGTTACTTATTAAATAACCAATTAATTACAACTCTTCTAAATATAATCTTACACTGCCAAAATATGCTCTCTTTTGTTGATTACGAGAAGCTAGAAACAATCGGAACTCATAGCGAATCCTTCTTTCGTGGAAAGAAGAGAAAGTTAGGAGAGAGGAGGTAGATATTAGATTTCTTCACCAGGGTACCATTGGATCGGGAAGCCTTTCATACTTAAAGATGAATTCCTTAGGATAGATTTTATTCAGATTCTAATATCGAAAATATCATTGGACAATATCCAAGTTATGACAAAATAATCTTATAATTTGAAAACCAATTTGAGAGAAAAAGGTTTAATTTAAATACTTTATAGAGCTGTTTTTTTTTTCCACTCGAAAGGCTTAGTTAATTTCTGCCAGTTCTTAAAAATAACTACTTTTTTTGGAACTATTCCAGAAAGGCGATGGAAAAACATTCCACTGAGCTGAACATGAAACTGTTATTCAAACATATTATATATTTCAGTTTAATAAAGTAAAAGCAATTATGTAACGATATTTAAATAAAAAAGATATGCAGTTTTAAATAATATCCATAAAGTTAAGAATTAGATTGAATGTTTGAGAAATAATTATTGGGTTGAGAATTAAAATAATTGAATAAATAAAACTTTATTTTATAAATAGTTCAGAAATCATGCGTGAGTCGATGAAAGATATTACGGCATGGTCATTGTTATTCTTTTCTAATGTTAAATATTCGTAGAGGTTTTCCTCCGGTTGCTACTAAAATGTCCCTCGTCTAGTTTTTAAAAATTAATTTAACATTGAAATGTTTTTAAGAGAAAATATAAAGCTATAAAGTAACTTATTTTCTAGATAAGTAAAAACTTTTTTTTTTGAAAAACTGAGAAATTTCAAAAGATGGCCCATAATATTGATAATTACATTACCTATATAAAATGCATTATCAGATTATTAATTTGCGTTAAGAAAATATGATTCTTTTCTAAGATTACCGAAGTGTGTTTAAAGATGGTTCGTCTCTTCATTTATGCAACACGTTAATAATATTGGATTCTTATACGAATTTTTGATTGTCCACGTTTAATTTTTAAAATAAAATATTTATTTCCTCCTAAATAACTAATGGTAATCATTTAATCTGCATTTGTGTATTGCAGAATATATCTTTACAAATGCGCGATGCATTTGACAAAATAAATCCTTGACAAAATGATTTATTGCAAAAGAAACAATGATTATTCTTGCGTAATTTCCATTTTAAAACGATGAAATAAATGAACGAGTGTATTTAAGGAGCTCAAATATTGGATAACGGTTCGTTTCGTAAAAGAATGCATGCATGCAAGAGTTTTTTGAATTGATAATTCAAATTTAGTGAAGAGGGAGTAAATAATAATAAAAGAATTTCAGCGAGCGTGCGCATGACGTGACTATGAACGCTCAGAGCGTTAGCAATTTTTATTCATGTGCATAATTTTTAGACTTTCAATCGTTAGATTTCACAGAAATAACATATATCAGTAAGTGTTTCACTGATATGCATGCAAGAGAATTATATAAAAATACTTTGCCAAGGATAGCGTGTACGTTTTGAGAAAATGCTTTTGAATTTGCTTAACTTAGTTTTAACTTAAAAGATGAGGCACTTTGGTTTAGAAAATATGGCGGAAAAAAG
>JAPMOR010016871.1:27168-67576 GCA_026543865.1 Argiope aurantia
TCGAAGCATCTCCTGATAATATGGCTGGGCAAATTGCAAAGGGGTTGCCCTGAGAAGACCCCTGCATTGTTGATGAGGATTGAAACGTCCCCGACCTCCTGCTTCACCCTGTTCGCCGTCTGGATGACCTCCTGCTCGTTGGTCACGTCCACTTTATAGGAGAAGACGGTGCGGCCCTGCGCCCGGAGCTTCGACGCCACGCTCTCATTGTTTTCCTAAAATAGGCATGTCGAATATTACTTCCTTTTTTCTAAATAATATCATGTCAAAATGAATGGAACTAATAAAAAGTGCTTCTTACATTGTTAAAAATGCAATTTAAATATATAATGTACACACACACATAAGCGCTTATAAATAATAGTGGGAAGGATTATGACAGACTGGTCCACTTATTTGACTCCGAGAATTTTCAGGTACAGTACACTCCAGAGTATCCGGCCTAATGTGGCGGAAGGGCTGACCGAATAACAGAAATGATGGATTGGCTGAGTTCTATGAACTCATTTCTTTGGCCACCAATACCAGAAGTTTTTATACCAAAACTCACTGTTATAATACATATTTCTCACTTCTTATTGAATACTAAGCACTCCATTTATCTCAAATGTGAATGTACGCATATATCTCGTACTGTGCAGCTATAATCAGGAATAGTAACAACACATGAGGTCCGTTAAACACTGACGAAGCAATGAACAACAAACAGAACGTTGCTCATTTCCTGTCACAACTTGTATTTAACGCACTACATGTAGGAAGATTGTAACAGACGTTCGCTTCCGATACCTTGGCAATGTTGCCAATGCAACGCCTTGCCTTCCCCATTTAATTGGGATAAAAGAAAACTAGGGCGGATAATACGGAAGCCGGATAGTTGAGAATATACTTGCTGTACATGTTTGAAGAAACAGGACATGAAGTAGTTAACAGCGATGTATCTTTTAGCGAAACAGAAGGGACAAAATATATTTCGTCACTCCATGGATTCCTCTAAATAAGTTCAATGCGCAGTAATCCCGTTTTCATTGGCAGAAGATGTGAGCGGAACCAGCATTTAAAATCGAATGTATGTATCCACTTTTACAACGCCTAGTCACATCCCTTTTCCTAGGACTTAGATTGCTTCAAATCAGTTTGGGATGATGCAAATAAAGTCTGAGGTAGCAATTTTTAAAAAAAATATTCATACGAATAAAATAGAAAAGGGGATCCTTAAAATTTGAAAGGAAATTGAGGAGGACGATATCGATTTTGCAGTGTATGAGTGTTGAAAATGCAAAAGCAAAATTGTTGAACTAGGATTTCACAGTTTCTTTTTTTCTTTTTCCTAAATTACCATATTTGTGAATAGAAAAAAAAAACGAATATACAGCTATTAGTTCAGAAATATTTATAAAATATAGAATAATTAAATTTAGCACAAGAGGGGGAATATATCTTATAACCTCACAAGAGAAATTCTTGTGTATATAATTAATTAATTAATTTGTAATTTTTAATTTGTAATAACACAGCAATTCCTTATAAATATTATAGAATCTTGAAACCAGTTCTTTCTAAAATCGACTATTAAACTCGTAGAATAAAACTATTTTTAAATTATTCGATTAGTGAATTAAGTTCTGAAAATATTAAAATAATGTTCTTATGATTGAGACCATAAAAATATCTAAAATTTGAAAACTAGCGTATTAGGAAGTGAGTAGAAAATTGATTATGAAATTTCTTTATAAATAGAAAAACCAGTCAACTCAAATGAACATGTGTGATAATGATGTTATAGTACTTTTTTCCTAAATTTTTTTGAGAATATAGTTTGTTTTACTCGCCATTTATACAAAACCACTTGCCATTCTGAAAATTAAGGAAATAAGATTATTTATATTTACTTCTTGTATTCTTCTGCTTTAATATTTAGTATAAACCGAATGAATACTAAGTATTTTCCAAAAATATTTAAAAGTCTTGTAAAATTCTCTCTATCTGTTTTTCTATATTCCTACTTTCTCCCGTATGAAGTATGCATAAAAAATTTATAAAGGAATGAAAGAAAAAAAAAAGAAACTTTAGTTTTGAAATTTTGATTGCATTTTTAGACCTTTTTAAACCAAAACCAAATTATAAGATAATTTTAGTGTATCTGTCCGTATATTCGAAAATATGACAATTCAAAAACACCCAAAATTGAATGGGTAAAATTTCATTTACGAAATTTGGTGGGAAGCATACTTCCCACCAAATTTATCAATCTTTGCATGAAATTATGTAGGTTGGCATAAGTTCTGACAAATTTTTTTAGTAATTCAGAAACTTAGATGCTCCAGTTCTTTATCTCAGACAAAATGATTTGTCTGGATTTGATACTTAATTATTAATTAACCAAATTAATTAATTAATCAAATTAAATTTATCTATGAAGCTAAATGAATCCCTTTTCTTATTCTAATTTCAAGCCTAAAAATATTTTAACATAATATGACTAGAAAAAAATGGCCCTTTAAAGGGTTAAAGCAAAAGAATTTTTCACTAAAAGAAGTTGTGTATCAAATGTTAAATTTAACTGCTCAAAGTCGAAGAATGCTTTTACTTGAAAATAAAGGCCTCTGTTGTATTATGAAACTGTATAAAATATCATCACATTGTTTTGTATATATATCATCATCGAAGACATTTTAGCATGAGTGTTGCTGGTCACATAATAGAAAATATATTTTCAAGACTCAACGGCTTAAACATTAGGGAATGATAAAGTATATCACATCTGGCAATATTCTGTATAGAACATGTAGTCTCAAATGCTGAGGAACAATCAGGAACAGTACGTTTGTCATTAATATACGCAATCAGAGATATCAGACATTCCAACCGCTTAGCTACATATATTATTCCGGTTCAATTTCCAAATTTTGGCTTATTAGTGACCATATGTTCTAGTCAGAATATTGCTCTGTTCGGTATGCCATATCATTCTCTAATGTATGTCATAGATTCTGGGGAACCTTATACAATTTTTTTTGTAGCAGTATTGCGTCAATTGAAATCGGTGAATATTAATATTTCGAATGTTAAAAAGGTATATTTGTCATATAAGTTTCCTTAGCCGTGATTAAAAAAAAATGACAATTATCTTTGAGAAAAAGACTTGAATAGACTTATGGGATTTTATTGCTTCCATTAGATCATGATTATCTGCAGTACATTTTGGCCACAAAATATTTGATTAAAATTTGTAAGGGGTATTCTCATAGGGAATTATATGAAGAAATCACTAGAGAATTTACTTACTTTTGTTTGCTCATTGTTCAATTTAATTATATTAACGTCCCATTTTAAAGCAAAACTAGGTCTATTTTGGGACGGACCTCGTCATTATGAGCTGCGATCAGATGACGAGTACGACACCTGAGCTGGTACCCCTTCCTCTACAAATTTCCTCACAACACCAGCGGGAGGACTTGTTTGCTCATAACTTAAAGCGTAAATCAATGTTCACAAAACGGATAATGACAAAAAGATAATTCACACCGCCTTTAGATAGATATGAAATTCTAGTTAATTATAGTTTCATGAAGAATGCGCGATTCTACGTGTTCGACATCAACTATATTTATTTAAAATCTTTTTTTTGAGAACAAATTTTTGTTTTCGAAAACATACTCAAAATACAATTTCTAAGCTTTAATTTACCAAGAAGTGCTTTTATACGTCCTATCGAAAGCGAAAGTTCTTTCTTATTTCTCTTCTAAATCTACTATAGAATTATACCAATACACTTAATCCTACAGGAATTACACAGTTCAAAAGAGACTATATAATATAATATAGAGGGTGATCCTTTTAAGGGCTTTTAAGGTAAGTCCTTTTAAGGGCTTTAAATCCAAAACAGCGTTCTGAATCTACGGGAGGGTAATTATTGGGATGGACATTGCCATTTTGGAAAGTGGTCAGATCAGAATGTCATTTTCCAAATTTCAATAATAGAACAATGGAAGCATGCTTCATCCTCAAATTTATCGTGTACCAGTCTCTTATGCACAATGCATCTTCTTTACAATCGGGTATCGAACATGGGTACAAAGACTTCCCAAGAAGGAACATCTTCTTTAGTCGAGGGTTCACTTGTGAAGTCTCGCGTTTATGAAGGCCTTACAATCTTATAGAATTCATTCCCAGAACAGTTTGAAAACTATTATAAAAATGATTGTAAAAAGACAAAAACAGAAACAATGATTTGTATTTTGTATACTTGCGTATAATTTTCCATTTATTTTATTTCATATTCTACTCATATTCTAAATTGTATTACAAAAAATAGATTTCTTTTTTATTATCTGCTTGCGACTTGAATGTATCCCATATATGGTAGAATTACGATATGTTAAGATATAAAATTACTGCAGAAGAATTATTCAAAATTTGAAAATACAGTATCAATTTGCGAAATCCAATAAAAGATTAAAACGTTTCTCGTTAACAGCTTGTTTTGTTGTTCGAAGGATTTTAATTCGATAAAAGATCTCACCCGGCAACATTACACATTTCTGAATTTACTCCATTAACTATTTAAAATTACATTAAATAAAATTTTAAACTAATGAACTACTTTAAATAAAATATTAAACCCGCTTGTGACTTATTTATTATAATGATATATAACTGTGCTTTAATTTGTAAAAGTGGTACATTTTTGCAAATTTCAAAATCTTTATATAGAAATAAAGTATTAAAATATCCCGTGAATATTTAAAATGTAACCTAAGTAATTCTGGTCGTCAAGAAACACAACATGCGCTGTAATTAGATAGTGCTTCCTAGATAATTGCGAGTTATCTCCATTTTTTTTTCTGGTTAATGGCACTCAATAATTATTCCTTTTTCTACTAAGATCATGCGACTCTATTATGTCACAGCTACTATTTGATCGAAAAAAAATTCAGAAATTGCTCAGAATGAGTAATAAATAAATTTAATAAAAAACATTTTCTAAAAACATAGTTTTATTATTTTTCTAAGAAGCAGAAGGACATTTAATTACTTTTTAGACTTTAATATCTAATATATTAAATTGAATATTATGGAATCTTGAAAATAATTTTTCTCAAATTTCCTTTCAAATGTTTCTTTCCGAATGACATTAAAATTTAATTAAATTTATCCATTAATTCATAATTTTTTTGCAATTATTAATGCATTTTTTTTATCGAAAAGATACACGTGGGTGACTGGAAAACTCGAATCTATTAGGAATGTTTTTATTACGGTATTCCATCTCTATGAACATGAAACAGATCAAGTAAGGAAAAGAGTATAAAAATATTTTTTCTGGTTATTTCAAATATTATTCTAGGAAAACAATTGATGAAATGATATTTAAGTTTAATACGACACCTGAAATCAAATATCTTCTTCCGAAATTCTTTAATTTAGATTGCGAAATATCCCTATCTTGTAATCAATTTTTAATTTTGAATTCAAAATTTGCAACGTTATTAAGAACAAACACAGAAGAAAGAGACCGAGCTTGTTTCATTTATTAAGAATTTTGGAGGCTGAATTTTGACTCATCAATAGCTGTTTCTTAGACAGCAAAGGAGATTCTAAAAAAATGATAAAAATTGGGTTCTTTCATGTGTTTTAGAATTTACGGATACCTTGGGTTAAATATATATGGTGGTATGTAGATTATTATGATCTGTGCAGGAAGCAACAGGACGAATGTTGTTGGAAACATTTCTTTAATAATCACATTCACACACTTAAACATACACTAACACAAAGACAAGACATTCACGCACGCGCTTCACAGTTCAGCATCCCATCTCCTTCTCATTACAATCGCAATGCATTATGGGATTACATATGGGATGGCTTAATCAGGTATCGTCATCTAGTATCCAAAAGAGAAGATAAGTGTAATGCAACTGCTACATATATACATTTCGAAAGGAGATATTATGAAAATGGACATACAGAACTGAGCTTCATGCTGTTTTTTGTTAATAAATATAATTCACTTTCATAAAGCACTATATTTTTTTCACTTCTATAAAGCCCTTTTAATTTGCTTTTAATAGATATCTGTTCTAGTCAGAGACCGACCGAAAAAAAAACTCTGCTAAAAAAAATTGTTTATCAAAGACATTAAAATTGGTTGATTTTGTTAAACAATAAATACTAAAATCGCAAAAAATAGTACGAAGGTACGAAAATTTACTTTCTTGCGAATTATTTGGCCGTCTCTAAGCAAAATGTGAAATTCAGTTTACAGTAAAATTCCAAAGGGCTTTTTTTTTCCTTCTCTATTTTATTTCTCTTAATTTCCAACTTTTATATATCATAAGCAAGGGAAAGTTATTTCTCTAAAAATATTTACCTAGCGTATAATTTTGTTTACTATTTTTCCGATGAGAATTACCAGATCATCTGGGTTTAGCAGAAGAATCAAATAAATTCTTCCTCGTCATATTTTCTATTCTCCTTTCGTTTTAGGTATTTCAAAGTTTCGAATCCGGGTGGGGGTTGGGTGATTGAGAACTGCACAAACTCGGTGTTGCGTATTTTAATCTATTCTCTTCTACTTTTGTATCTAAAAAATTCTTTTATTTAGAAGACAAGCAGACTTTGAGAAATGCCTTTATATTAGATTTGTTTAGATATAACATTTAGTATTGACGTCTGTTATTCTCGCCATTGACTAAACTCGCGAACATTTAAGCGAATCTCGCTAATAAGCGAAAATATGAAACATCACATCCTGATGTAGGATATGTTTAAATAATTTATTATTGGTCCTGTATTACTGGAAGATAGGGTGTCATCCAAGGGTTGCATGATGGCCGCGGTGGCCTGGTGGTAAGGTCTCAGCTTCGGAACCGGAGGGTTTCAGGTTCGAGACCCGATTCCACCAAACAACCGTCGTGTAAGGGGGTCTGTTGCACGTTAAATCCGTCCTGACCAAACGTCCTTCCGCTGGTGTGGTGTGGTGTGGTGTGGAGAGGGGGGGTGCCCGCTCAGGTGTCATCCTTGTCATCTGACCGCAGTTCAAAATTACGAGGTCCGTCCCAAAATAGCCCTAGTGTTGCTTCAAACGGGATGTTAATATAACTAAACTAAACTAAACTAAACTAAGGGTTGCATGAATACCTTTGGCAACGAAGTTTACTTTGAAATAGTATATCCCCCTCTGTATGATGTCTTTCATACACAATACTGCCATTATTTTCTGCCAAATAACTGTTCGTATTACTTGGCTGCTTATTATTCCAAACTATTTCACAGTATTTCATAGCATGGCTCTGAGTTTCAAAAGCTACAATGGCAATCGCAAAATCTAGATTCGAAACCTGATGAGAATATTAGTTTTGGTTTGAGGTTTTATGGCACAAAAACCTGCACCGAATAAGAAAACCTGCACCGATTATACTGCACCGTATAAGTTTATTTCTATTTTAAAGTTTAACAAAAACAGTCGCTATTAAAATGATAGAAAAATAGCAATGGTAAAACGATGAAAAATTACAAAAAGTCACTAAGAAACCATGATGATGAGTTCAAATTACGGAATAAAATCCTATAGATTTTAAAAAGACAAAAATGTTCTCATGTGGGTCTCTGCCAAGCAACAATGGCAAAGTTATTGCTGTTATTCTGAAATAAAACAAGCGATGAGCATTAAAATATGGACATTAAATAAGGATATAATATACGGTTGTTCCACAGTTATTGTGTGGACATTGTAGATGTTTATGTGTGAATGTAGTGTGGCCCATTCTCAGACGAATTAAAACTGTGTCATGTTTTCTATTATTTAAAGAAGGCCAATTTTTTTTATGATAGACTTATAAAAACAGGGTTTTGACTGTTTCCTCAAATCGTATGCAGGATGTTCGGAAAATATTATAAAGATATAGCCAGCCTATGTTTCTCAAACGCCTCTTATTTTCTGATTTAGCTTAACATGCCTAACTGGATACACGTTGTAATACGAGATGAAGAGGAATTTATAAAATATTGAGAAAGCTTGAACCTCTCGCTACTAATCTGGAGGTGCAAGTTCTGTACTGGTAAGGCGGTTTCTGTTTAAAAAGAGGTGTGCGGAGACATCCTTGGTATTAACACGCTTTGCACTTCTTATTTAAAACATAAACTTGCCCCAAACTGACACAAAAGTATAGAGATTGCACGGCTGGGATTAGAAGTGAGATGGTTACATTCATTACTAACTTTTATTTGTAATGAAGAAATTTTTTAATCGACTTTTCATCTACTAGAGTTCTGAAACTCATTTCAATTAAGTTGTGTGTTTTCGATGAAAATACGATAATTTAATATTTTTAGTACTTCATTATTATGGATTAATTTTATTTATGTATGAGATTCGCCATCTGATTGTGATATTTTTTAATGGACTGAATACATCTTTAATGTTTATAATAATGAATTTTGAAAATATTCAGGACTTAATAGTAGTAAATGCTAAAACTAAATTTTTTTATGAAAAAGTTTTTATTTATGTAATATATAAATTAGAAAACAATGCTTCATAAAAATAATGGAGGTCAAAATCAAATTGTAAAAGCTTGAGGTTCTAAAAATAATTCCGTAGGGAATATCTTTAAGTCACAATAAATGAGATAAAAAAGGAAAATTTCTAAGCAGTTACTGAATTTAAAATTTCAATGTCTTAATATTCGTATTTATTTGGAGTATTTTCATAAATGTTTCAAGATAATCATACATGTTACGGTTTGGTTCTATCTTTTTGTAACATTTATATTTATCACTAGCTGCCGGTTCGCCAATCTTAATACTCGTTAAAATTTTAATAATTAAATATTTTATGTAACTCTTATTTTAATAGCTTCTTCATCAAATTATTTTAAAGCTTCAAATTTTGATAGTCATATAATTCATTCATAATATTATAAAGACCTTCAGCCATAACGTAATATGTGTCTTTTTAATTTTCTGTTTGTTCCCGTAGAATTTATGCTTTGAAAAAGTGGAAATGGTTATATTGCAATTCATATAAGAACATTTTTGAAAATTGAAACGAATCATTTTTTTAATATGAGTACTGAAAACAGAATCGCCGAGTATTTAAACCTTATGGGCACTAAAGAATATCTTTCTTAATTTATATAATATCTCAAGAAGTTTTCTATAAAATTTTCTCGGATTCATCATGAACAGATTAATTAATTAGCAATGTTTAGTTTTAAATGCATGAAATTCTAAAAAAATAAACAGAATCGTTTGAAATAATCGGTCGGAAACGTTAAGCTTTCAAAACCAAGTCCGTATCTGTTGAAAATAGAGTTGTCAACAATCGGAACACAATATGCATGCGTAAATTTTCAACGCCAATAATGGTAACGCAAATGCGTGAATTTTCTACACCAGTTGGGGTAACGCTACGCATATTAGAAATTTTTAATTACCTTTTTTCTGTTTTAATTTAAAAGTACTTCAGAATGAATCTGAAAGATGGATTAATTAACAATGTTTAATTTTAAATGCATAAAATACTAAGAAAATAAACAGAATCTTTTGAAATAATCGGCCGAAAATATGTCAAGCCTAGCCTTGTTAGCGTGGGGGGAAAAACTGAAGCCTTACTCATTTGGCGGTGGAAAAATGAGAATTTTTTGGCCGGAAAGTTAATTTTTAATTAATAATTAAAATTTAAAAAAGGGGGGGGCAGGTGCACATTCCCGACCTCCAAGGTATGCATGTGCCAAATTTGGTAGCTGTAGATTGAACGATTTGGCCTGTAGAGCGCCAACACACACACATTGAGCTTTATATAAGTATAGATTATAAGGTCATGTTTACGAATACTTCTTCATCTTTATTATCCACTTATATTAAGTATTCTTATAGAACGCATTGAGATCGTTGAAAAATACACCTTCAGAATTTCATGAATGTCCATATTTTACGCAATTTTGAAGTAAAAAAGAAATAGTGATTTTGTCATCTGTCATTTCTTTATGGTATGGGCTTGTTTCATTTCGAGGTCGATGGGTTTTATTGGCACAAGGCTGAAATTTGACAAAATTGTGGACTATATTTGGAAATAAAAATTCTTGAAAGTTTTAATTCTCTGCTTTTAAAATGAGGAAAATAAATTCTTTCACAAAAATTCGTAAATAGGACAGTTTTTTTTCCTTGTCTTATTGCATCCAGTTTTATCTAAATATATATGTTAAATTTGAAACATTTCGCAATATTACACGATAAATCAGAAAAATTACAATGGAATGGAAAGTGAAAATTGTACTGACAAATCTAATTGATAAGTATCACAACCTTATATTAGTCGCCTCGAATCTCTTAAATCGTCTAGAAATATTTTGTATTTATACTGAAAAATAATTAACAGTAATTTCATGCGTTTTTAATTATCTTTATGATTTATTGGGTATTGAAGATAAATGAAGTTTCGATAAATACTCGTGATTTTACCATGTGTTTTTATTATCTATGATATATTTCTTCTTTTTTACTTTCTTTTATTATTTCTTCTTTTTATTATTTTTGTTCTGCTTTCTGTGTCGTTTATTTGCTTTTATGTTTTTTTATATATATCTTAGATATTATGCTTTATTTTCATTTAAAAAATAAAGTTCGCTTCCAATTATCCAGGCCATAAGGGAGGCCTCTGTTACTAAAAAATGGAGACATAGGTGGTATAATATAATGTAGTAATACTGATCTTTCAGATAAATATGTTGAAAGTCGTAAGCTCTTTTCTGATGTATTCCTTTTAATTTATATATTTTAAAATGTACATTATTTACTCATTCAATACTAATTAGGCTTGACATGGAGATTGAATTTCTTTCAAAACTTGTCAAGGATTTTCTAAAATAGGTATGATTAAATTTAGTATTTTTTTAATTATAATTTAATGATGACTTTTCAAAATTATAATATTTGCAATGAAATGAAAAAATTTTCAAAAAAAAATCGAAGTAAAGTTTTTTTTAAGGTAGAAATAAAATAATGAGCAGGGAAATAAATTTAATTTAGGAATTTAATTAAAAAATGGAAAAGACATTTAAAAACATTAAGAACATTAAAAAATGATTAAAAAGATATTTTTGATTTAAAAAGAAGCATGATTCTTGAGATTTCTGCACCTACTTTGAGACTTAATGATTACACCTATCGAAGAATTACACATTTCATTTTAAAAATTAAACTATCCGTTTCTTTTTTTCAAAGATGAATTGAAAATTTTAACAATGAATAACGCAAAAAAATGTAAATTTTATAAGACAAATGAGAATGAGAAAAATTATATTTAAATATGATATAAGTTCTGTCATTATGATTACAAAATCGAGAAATTTTCCAAACGTACAGAAATTTGGTTATTGCTACAAACTCAATCAATGAATTTCTGTACATACAAAAGTGGCCTTTCATTCTTTTATGGAGGAAAGTTTTCATTGATTTTATTACTGATTAGATTACCTCATGAAATTCTAGTTAATTATAGTTTTATAAAAAATGCACAATTCTACGTGTTCGACATCAACTATATTTATTTAAAATCTTTTATTTGAGAACAAATTTTTGTTTTCGAAAACATACTCAAAATACAATTTCTAAGCTTTAATTTACCAAGAAGTGCTTTTATACGTCCTATCGAAAGCGAAAGTTGTTCCTTATTTCTCTTCTAAACCGCGAAATAAAAAATTATATGATGCGAAAAACAAACAATCCATTTCTGCTAACTATTACTAAAACTTCCAAACATTTCCTCATTTTTATTTTTGCAAACATTTCTTTTTCTCGAAGTATTTTCGGTGGCTTTCGAATTGTTCCTCTAAAAGAACAAAGGAAGCGAATTCACCGAGAGGATTGTGGACTTGTAGGAGTTCAATTAAATTTTGTTAAGGAAGCCGCATAGGCACCATAATTGAATAAGCGGAATGAAACAACTGAAAATTAAACACTCCAGCAAGAGCTGTGTAAATGTTCCAGAACCTTTTTTTTTTTTTGTTAATTGGAAATTTTGTTTCATATATTAATTTTATTTCCCCGTTTCACAAAAGGCTTATTAGTAATTTTTATACTACCTGGTTTTTAATATGGCATAGTTTTATTTAACTTGATTTGTTTCGTGTTTATAAAGATGGTGTTTTTAATTAATTTTCCACCCATTTCCTCATGTGTTAGCCTTTTGAAATTTTGTATAATCGTGTATTCACAATAACAATGCTGTGTTTTAATAATTTCGGTGGTAATTATTAGTTAACCACTTTATTTGTTTTAATTAATAATCCGTATTAATAACACCATATAATAGAAATTTCGTGAAAGAAATTGAATAATTTTCTATGATATTTATTATAATGAACTTTATATTTAAGACTGAAAAATGGAAAATATTACATAAAAATTATTTCTCCATTTTAGAGCTATGATAAGTTTTTTTTTCTTTTTGAATTGAATTATTTTTATTTTAACAGTAGTTTTTCTATTCTAACAATGGTTAAGCTTTAAATTTTCACTTTATAGATAAATATCAGTTCGTATTTCGTTAGAAATTTTAAACTATTGAAAAAGTTTTGAACAATAAAAAAAATTACTAGAATTTTGTTAAAGTTTTCTTTAATAAATATGCACCTATTTCATTTAAAAACGGGCATTTTTAAATATTGGTTCATTGATTGGATCAACAACTAATTTTGCAACTATTCTTGGATTTTTGAGAACATCAGCTTGAAATGTGGCTATGCGGTGAGGACGAAAGTGAATAGGTATTGTGTCTAGACTTAGATTTTATTTTTTAAACAAGTTGTGTTTCCTTAACCCTTTAAAGGGCCATTTTTTTCGAGTCATATTATGTTAAAATATTTTTAGGCTTGAAATTTAAATAATAAAAAGGATTCATTTAGCTTATTAGATAAATTTAATATGATTAATTAATTTGGTAAATTAATAATTAAGTAACAGATCAAGACACATCATTTTGTCTGAGATAAAGAACTGAAGCATCTAAGTTTATGACTTACTAAAAAAATTTGTCAGAACTTATGCCAACCTACATAATTTCATACAAAGATTGATAAATTTGGTGGAAAGCATACTACTTCCCACGGCGTTAGAAAGGGTTAAGATACTACTTTTTACCACAATCAGCATTTCCCGTATTTAAATATTACTGTGCCCGTAATAATAGAATTTTTATTCCCTTTTGTAATGAGATTTTAATTTATTGGATAACTTATCTTTATTTCAATTCTGTTGAAGATTTTTCGGATAAAAATACTATTATCGAAACAAATTATTTAAAACTCAAATCGCAATAAGTGGATATATTCAAGAAGCATGGTATGTTTGGAAACATTATTATAAAACTTCATAAAATTATATATAGAATTAAGAAGAATTCTGCAATCATTTCATGGTTTTTCTTTAAATTCAAATTAATTCATAATTCATTTTTTTTTTTATTTTAGGCCTCTGAATTCTGTATTTACGAATTGTTAAAATATCATCTATAGTACAAATTTATTTAAGTCAATTTATAACTAATAAATGTTCTCATTTCTAAATTGATTTTGTGAACTAAATTCACTGGTTTCTGTCGTACTTACTGCCTATAGAAAGTGAATAATATTAACTCCATGAGTTCACTGTTGCCCGATATATTCAAACAAAATAATTTAAATGCATAATTTTGGTGTTCAGAATTTTGTTTATCAGCATTTTTTTTATTCATTTATGGAATTTTTATGTTAAATATTAATTTAAAAATTTATTGCTATCAATATATTTATTAAAATTAGATACTTTTTATTTATTAGTGATGTATCATTTATTAAAGAGTTAAATATAAATCTTTGCTGGCATTTTTAGTTCAAAAGTTGCCATTTTTTTCTTGATGTAGTTTTAATTAATTGAAGTTGATGAATAGATTGAATTTTCTTTGGGCTTCAGATTTCATTCTTCAACTTTAGGGAAAATAGGTAAAGAAAATAATTGCAGTGTAGTAATATATAAATCTATAATAAAACTATACAAGTTAGAAAAGAGCCGGTGTTTGAATATACAAGCAGCAAATTAAACAGTAAAAAATTTAAGATCGGAATACGGAATTCACTTTATGTTTATTTTCTTTCTACAGATGCAAGCAATATGATATTTTTAAACTTTCTAATTTTTTTTTCTGTGGGCGTCCAGAAATTTCATTGTAATAATATTTTTAAAACAAATGTAAGATATCTATATAGTAGTCCATAATATCAATAAAAAATGTCTAGATGAGTAAAAAATAATGATATTGGAACAAGATTTTTTAAGGTAGCAATTAGTTTCTTTGATAAGATTTATTTCATAAATATACATTTCTATTGTCCAGTGCACCCTAAATGGAATTAGTGAACTAAAAGATTCTTAAGTACTTGCTAGTTAGTTAGTTTAGTTTAGTTATATAAATGTCCCGTTTGAAGCAACACTAGGGCTATTTTGGGACGACCTCGTAATTTTGAACCGCAATCAGATGACGAGGACGACACCCGAGCTGGCACTCTCCTCACCAAACTTCCGCACCACACCAACGGGAGGACGTTTGGTCAGGACGGATTTAACGTGCAACAGACCCCCTTACACGACGGTTCTTTGGTGGAATCGGGTCTCGAACCTGAAACCCTCCGGTTCCGAAGCCGATACCTTACCACCAGGTCACCGCGGCCTCTTAAGTACTTGCAGATCTATATTCAGAAAATTTTATTTGCTTTTTTTTTTATCTCATTTATCAAGCACTTTTGTTTATCTTAATTCATTGAATGGTTTGTATTAATAATATTTCGTAATCTTTTCATGCACTTTCTAAGTTTCGAAGTGTTCCGCATTTATGTGATTTCAGTGACAATATATTTAATACATTCAGAACTTAATTATCATTTCATCTATTAAATTAAATTTTGATTTTAGTCTAATAGGATTAATTTGTAGTGAATCTGTAAAAATATTATTATTTATAGATAACAATAAACTGCAGAAAATAATCAAAAGAAAGAAAGAGGTTTTGAAGTTGCATTTAAATTTAGATACTAAAAGATGGAAAATAATTGATCAAAAATTTTGGGATTAAATAAAAAATATAAAAAATGAAATGTTAAATGCCATTCAATAAAGAAATTAAGCTATTGTTTCATACGCAAGAGAAAAATCATAAACTTGTAGCAATTAAAAATTAAAATATAGCTTGAACATGATTAAAATTCAAAGCTCAAACTTTTGCGTTTTTATTTTAATCTTCAGATTTTTAAAAACAATATTATTTCACAGTTTTTAATGCAATGATAAATAATTTTTTGGTAAATTATTTATCATTAATATAATATCAATAATGGATATTTTTTAAATATCTAATAATAGATAGATATCTGATAATAGAGAAGGAACCTATTTTCAAATACATGTTAAAAACATTATTCATTAACTTTGACTAATTTATAACACAATCAATATTTTATTACCTGGTTGATGTCCCACAGCACCAGTACTGGACCCAATTCCGCCAGTCTGTTGGCGACTTCTTTGCCTAAACCATGTCCAGCCCCTGTGAGGAGAACTATTTCTCCTTTGATGCTTTTCCTAGATTTCGGCCACAGACATCGGGCTAATCTCAGAAAAGGATCGAAAAACATTGTAAAAAGGAGTTTAATTGTGTCAAAAATTGTTCCAAAGCAACCCATGATGAAGATGAGAATCGATGATCTTTCACAAGGCTAAGTGTAAAGTTAATTTTTTTTTATTAAAGTGATAATAATGCTGAATGTCTGACTTCTAAATCATGACGTGTGCCAATGTTCGATGCACTGATGAATTTCTAAATCACAGATGAATTTCGGGGTATTCAGTGAAAATCTTGGAAGACAATTATGATGAAAGTCCTTATTAGAAATGATTGTTCCAAGATATCTTCGGCCGAAGTTCAAGGGGTCCGAGGTGCAGCTGAATATCGACCACTATGTCTCGTGTGGATTCTCAGACAGAGATTCAGAAAAATGAAGGGTCTTGCCATTAGAACTTTCATCCACCTGTCTCGTGACACCTGTGAGAATTGTGACCTTCGCCTTACTAAAAGAAAGAATTCCAAAATAAAAATATTTTTCAGGGAAAGTTTTTTGTTATAAATGATTTAATCATCGTCAAGTGTCAAGTTTGTATATTGTTTTAGGATTGACAGCGAGTGAACGGGTTTTGATGAATGGAGTATCCTGTGTTCGAAATCTGCCCGCTTGCTGTCACGGACGTTTCCTTTTTAACCCACTTCCTATACCTCCGCGTTCGAAGAAAACGAGAAGCATAAAAAGAGAGCACCAAGGTTGAATCGAGCCATTTTGAATATGCCATTCATTGAAATCTATTTTATAAATGATATCTCGAAGTTTACAAAAAAATATTTCCATATCACATTCTCCGTGGAATATTACAGAAGCTTAGAAAAATCTTTTGACTATTCAGTGAAAAATATCTTAATTATTAAGAAAAAAAAAAGAATATTTCAATGTCACTAAATAAAATTGCAAGAAGTTAGGAAGGCCCATTTGTTTTGACGAGATGTTTACATACGTTGCTTTTTTAATCAAATTTACTCAAATTTTTTTTTCTTTTATTTCTTACCAATTGATATATCCGATGTTTCGCGTAATATTTTAATGTCGAATTTTAGCTTGTTATATCCCCAATTATTTATATAATAGAAAAAAAAATACAGAAATAAACATTTTCCATTTTTTTAACACTTTTTTTTGTCCAACAGTTTGTAATGTATTATTATTATTATTGATATGAGATGCATTATTATTATTGAATTTTCCCTTTTTTACATTTGTGTGTTTATGTATACAAGTTTTACTATAAAAAATACTTCTTATACACTAATATATCATAATACTCAAAATCCAATTTTATTTTTTAATTAAATACGAATCTAAGTTTTCACAATAAATGTATATCTCGTAGCTTCTTGAAAGATTACAATAATTATATATCGAACAATTTTTTAAAACCGACGAAAATTTTTTGTAAGTTATTAATAATTTTTAAAGAATTATAAAAAACAGCAATTAAATATTGCGAGCAGAAAATCGGTGGCAAGTTTATAAAAGAAATTAAAAAATGTATATAATATTTTCATTCAAAATAGGAATCGCCATACATAAAATACTCTATGGTGAATAGACTTTGAAGAAAACTGTTAAAAAGTTGGGATTTCTAAAGAATTCAAACTTTTTATGAAGTTCCAAATTATTTATATATCCTTCTAGATTACTTTTAAATGTTTATTATTATAAATTTCTCAAATGTTAACATCCCGCCTTTTTTTAAAAATATATGGTATTCCTTTAAACCTACAATACTAGCTACTACAATTGGCGGGCCTCAAAATATTCCAGATTGAATAATATTTATTATATTAATTTTATTTGTAATTAATATAATAAATAATTAAAAAATTAGTTTTATGATAAATAATTCTTTATTATAATTAATTTTATTTATATTTTTTATTATAAATAAAGAAAAAAAATGTTTATATACTGCCTTAGCCTTCTGATCCTAATAATTCGCACTCTTAATTATGTAACTCATTCTTTCTTTCTATTTTAATTCAAATAATAATGTAAAAAACACCTCTGAGGAGTTGTTTTCTTTCAAATTAATTACTGCTTTAAATTAACTGTAAATTAAAAATGATTAAAATAAAAAAACGGAGAACCAAAAACACCCTTTTTCACTTTTAAGCGTCAAATGAATAATGGCTTAAAATATGGTAAAAACAAAAAGTGACTGGGAGATTTTTAAATAATTCCAAAACAGCAATTACAACTAGTGCGAAAACTTTTTTGCGATTTCCCAACAGTTTCGCCTTTGAAACTAAACAATGTTTACTACTTTTAATTCTGAAATGTGAGTTTAAATATAAACAAAGCCCTTCAATTCCTTCTTGATAGAAAAAGTCTACTGAGAGTTTTTTCCGCCAGAGCCAAATAGAAATCATTAAAAATAGAATACTTATTTATTTTTTTAAAATCATTATTGATTGAATTCGTCGTAATAATAATTCATTTAATAAAATTTTAAATACACTTGAATTGGGATACAAAAAGTAAAATTTCCTTGTTTGAATTATTTTCTATTATTTAGTTTTTAATTTATAATTCAGTATTTCGAATATTGTGAAATTTTAAAATCAATTAATTCTCAAATTCACTAATATTAACAATCAAACTCTAAATAGTTCAGTTATTATCAACTAATTAAATTTCCAAAACACTGAAATATGGCACTATCGTTAAGAACACACGTATTCAATATTTTCAGAATCAAGCGCAAACAGAGAGATTTAAGAACTGATTACAAAATATATTTTAAATATATGAAGTAATTAAAATTGAATTAAAGTGAGTCCAATCATTTATTATTTTAGAAAATTCTAAAATTATTCTAAATAATTGGAAATCTAGCAAAATATGGATAATTTTAAAAAAATAACTAAATGGTAAAATTACTTAAAAAGGCATATATTTAAAAATGAATGATTAATGCAAGCTTAAATACAGATACAAAAATAAATTCAATTTTTTTGGTTTAAATTGTTAAATTAATATTACTGGAAACGATTTTGAGTTAATAACGATAATAACTATCTAATACACGATAATTTAGGCATTAATTAATGTCAAATTCAATTGTTGAAGTAAATACAGTCAAAAATGTTCAAACGCTTTAGAGTTACATACCAGATTCTCGCCAAGTTCAAACATCAACCACTCTTTCGTATTTTCATGATCATCTTATCCAGTAGAATAAATATCAGAATGCGAAATATACCCCATTATTCCCTCGTTTTTAAACTCTCACGAAAACTTGTTTAAGAGCTGTTGACGCACTTTCATTGCTCAACGCTTTCTTCTAGGCACTTTCTTCATATTTTCTGTCAATCTAGAAAATATGAAATCGAAAGGTCGTTTCCCTTTATTTCAAAAGGATTTTTTCCAAAACTTTCTGACCACCATGAGGTAAATGGGCGTGTCATCTTGAGGTCTTAAACATATATTTTCACTTGCTTCATAAGAAGAGTTTTAAAAAGGCACTATTTTTTTAACCTATTCAACTTATCCTTTTTATATGAGCAAGTAGAAATATATTTAAAAAAAAATGGCATCTATTCGCCTTAACGTCTCAAACATATATTTTTACATGCTCATATAAGAAGTATTAAAATAATATCATTATTCATTCTAACGTCCTAAATATATATTTTTACTTGCTCCCATAAGAAGGAATTAAAAAAAAATGGCAGTATTCATCTTAAACGTCTTAAATATATTTTTTTACTTGCTCATATAAGAAGATTTTAAAAAAATATGACAGTATTCATTCAATCAATTGGTTTAGATGATTTCCCAGTTTAGATCTTTTCAAAAAAATGTTTTTTCGAATTATTCGATAACCGAAAAATGGTTTTCGTTGAATTCACATATTGAGTTTCATAGGATATTTCATAAATTCAATATGTGTTCTTTACATTGATATTTTATATTTCGGTCAAATTCGGTACGAACATCATATCTTAAAAACGAAACGAGATAAAGAGACGAAATTGGCATTTGGTTCAGAATTCAAGATCCATTTCGAAATGTTAGACCAAATTTAAAAACTGGTTGTTTGTCATGCAGTATTCGCATGCAATGTTTATGTACATATGAATCCAATAATCCAAAAAGAAACCAAAGAAAGTTAGAAAGAAGAAATTTCGAATATGGTCTTAGCATCTAATTAGAACTCTAAAATACAAGATTACACGTAAAAGGTATATTATCATGGATGCAAAAACGAGGAAGTAAAGGGAATTTCTTTAATGCTATAATAAGGAAAATATCCTTACTTTAGCCAGCACTATATCTCAGTCATATTTCGATGCATTAAAAAAAAGGGAGAGAGAAAAAATTTCACTTCCCTTCCCAAATTATTTAGTTTGGAATGGCAACACTGTCACTAAGTGTGCGGTCATCTCGGCTTATTATTTTCAAGTGAAACTTAAATAGTCGGTTGGGACACCATGTAATTTTCTAGTGAAGTTGGTATATTTTTTACTTTTTTCCAAGATATTTTTTTATGTTTCGCCTGTCATCCTTTTAGTTACATACATTACTTGCACGTTGAAGTTCTTTTTTTATCAATAAAAACACTAATAATTGTTTGAGAGGAAATTAAGTTAAATAAGAGGAGGTAATGACACACAAAACCTTACCTATTTTCGTCGTTCTTGTTATTTACAAGCAATGTATGCTGATATCGAAAAGTAAATTTTGGCTATGTTGTCATACACATTATGCAGGAGTTGTTAAGGGCATGCAAATTAATCATGGAATGGGCAAACTAAATGTCAACTTGACTAGTTATAGAGGACACCTTTAATATAAAGTCAACCCAATGATATTGTCAAGATATTATCTGCACCATTTATTTGTCGCCAAAGCAAATCAAACTATCAGTTTCAATGTATGACTAGATAATTTATTAAATTTTAATTCTTCTTTAAAAGATTAGCAGTTTTTATAGTTCAAATAATGTTTAAGTCATAAGCATATAAAGCGTTTAAGTGGATAAACGTTTACAACTAGTTATCTACATATTTTTAAGAAAGTCAAGTTCTTCTTTCAGTTGCAGTGTTGTTGAACTTGCATATGTGCTTAAATGTTTTACAGTTACGATGAAAATAAAAATTTAGTTTTGTACCTAACTGACATGAAATAGTATTAGGTTTTATTGCCCTGGATACGATACACTGAAAGAGTAGTTAAGATAAAACCTAAAGAAATATCTTAGTCAAAAATGGAAGGCTTTGAATTTAAACTATATTATTATGTAGTAGTCAAAAAGAAAAATCTAAAGAGGATTAAAAAGTTGATATTCTTGAAGCCCCCGAAAGTTTTGGTTTTAAATTTTATTTGACCAATTCGTTTTTTTTAAATAAAAAAGTGTCTAAATTTAAAGCTTTCTCTTGTATTTAAAAAATATAGGATATTAAATGAATTAATTTTTTTATGTGTCAAAAGTTTGTAAATGTTAGTCTTGTTTAAGTTGTTTCATTTCATTATTTTAAATTGTTTAACGTTTTTTTTTGTTTTGTCTGAATCAAGAATTGTTCCTTATTTTTTTTTAAATGAAGCAGATTGTCTTGATTTTTTTTTAACATTATATGTTTATATTGATTTAGTTCTTAAAATATTCCCTTCTATTTGTATAATAAGGTTAGAAAATAAAGAAAAGAAATACGGCGAAAATAAAGATAATATAAGGATCTTTACAGGTACATAGAGCGGTTAATTATGTATCGGGAACTAAACAAATGCCTATCACTGGTTATCTTTCTTATCATTGTTGCTTGTTGAATCACATGGCACATCATAAAACAAGATATCATGTTTTTGTATTTTGCTAGCTGCCTTCGACCACCAGTTAGTTCGCTCCCATGAAATCGGGTATTTTGATGGAATAATAACTTTATTCATTGTTTAAAAGAGCTAACATCACAATTTATTTCAATTTTTAAGAATTATAGAAATCTAAAAAAGGAATTCAAATTGTTGAAGCCATCTAAATTTTCAATATTGAAATAGGAAAAAAAATATGATTTAACTTTAAGTTTATAAAATACATTTCTATAATCCAAACAAATTTTTGCCGATGCAAAACTGCATAGTATTATCAATATGCTTATTCCTTGAGATATTTGACTGAATGAAAATCTCTTTAAAAAAAGAACGTGTGTGAAAAGATTCTAAATTATTCTTTTCTGGAAGATTATCGAAGAAGCATCTGATGAAAGAAACAACAGTGAGTTTAGGATTGGGAATAAATTTATTGTGTGCTTCTATTCAATGCATTGTTTCATGCGTTTTCATTTTGTGAAAATAAAAATTCTTTTCTCGCTTTTTGGGGATCTAAAGTTTTCAAATTTTGCGTACTAATGTGTTATTTATGAGAACATGCTATTTCAACATTGAATATTGTAACATATTTATAAATTATTTGTACATATGAGTTGTCGATAGAAATTCACTATTTCAATATTTTCGTAACATATTTAGAAATTAATATATTAATTCAATTAAATTTTGAAAATCAATGAAGGCGATATCTCTTGGTAGTGAATTTCTGAAAAACTGATTTCAAGATTTTACAATATTTATAATAATTAAAGATAAAAAGTAGAAAATAATTAAAATAAAATAAAAATTGTTTTTAGTATACTCATAGAAGTGTATTTTGAAAACTGTTTTTATTAAATTCCTATTGAATTATCATTTTTAATTTCGTATTGAATTATAATGCCTTTCTTCAAAAAAGAATAACGCCTTATTGTTTTCACTGCCATCACCATCAATCTGAACATCAATTACTGAAGTGTTCTTTTTAACAAAACGTGTGAACTGGATAGTGAAGACGCATGCGCAAAGTTATTTTGAATTGATCGCTCAAGTTTGGAGGAGAGTGGTTTCTACAAAGTTAAGTAAGTTAGCAAACATGAAATAAGAAAACAGAATAGGAAAGCTTTAAATCAAATAACATTTATGTCTTTATCAATAGACAGTTACAGTAGGTGCTAAAAATTTTGACCACTTGTTAGAACATAGGACTGGAAGTAGACAATCCTTTTCATTATGGCAACAGCCACTTACTAATTGGATCTTTTCACCTCAACGAACCTAATCAAGACGTCGTACTAATCTGCTGGGGGAACAAAATGTGCTATATCTAAACAAGATATCTAGTGCAATTCACCTAAGGTAACGAAGATCTCTTTTTCCCAGATTCAAGTTCAGAATATTTGCTTTATTCTCACCCAAATTCTGTTTATCTACTTATAGTTTTCAATGATATACCTAACTACCTTGAATAGTGAAAATATCACAAAACTTCCAGTGCATTTATTTAATTCTCAACAATTAAATAGCTGGACATTCTGGAATAAACTCAGTATTTCGCGAACATTACCGGTAAAAACGGATAAAGTCCATACCATGTCAATAAAAATCCCGCACAAGAGGGTTTTAATATCTCTGCTTCCAAGTGTTAGATAGATATCAGTGAAGGACTTACTGATTCATGTTTCTGAAGTCAGCCGTCAAATGATGAAAGCAGTAGTAGTCAAATGACTTCAAGAAACGTTGAACTGACGTTGCCGTCACACAATGCTCTCCATTGCACAGGTTCCCGATAATACCTTTCAAAGTGAATTCGTTTTCTGTTATTATTCCTTAGATCCTGATCAAATTTGAATGATCGACTCAAAATCACATTGTATAAATAAGAATCGTTCGAATATTTGCAAATGCTACAACTTATTTGAAAATGAGACGATCACAGTTAGCAAAACTCTCCGTGGGAGTCTTCTATGGTTGAGAAGTCTGGAAATGTCCTTATATTCTCTTTGAAGTCAAATATGCCGTATGTTCTGAATACGGTCGGTAATTTAAATATTATTTGTATAAATATTTCGCTGATCAAACCCCATTTTCAATTATCACCAGCACTTCTAAAATATTAAATTCTATTTTCTTGCTTATGATTAGCAACTATTTTTTAATACTCTTTTACAAAGAAAAAGGAACGCAGCTTTTAAAAATGATACAATAAAACATATTTTATTAAAAAAAAACGAATAATTTTTACTTTACGTATGAAATTATCTGAAAATATGGACGTATGTCTGTGGGTATAATTCTTTTCATTCAGCTTCAGTTGCGTATATTGCCGTTTCCTACAAGCTGAGAAAAAGATATCGTCAAATTTAGTAAAATTCAATTGAGATAGTCGATAAAGTATTTGTTAACGTCAAATCCTATATTTGGCAATTGAAAACGTCAAATCAGAAAACCATTTTTGATTTTGATTACTCATTACTTGAGAAATTTATTTTTTGAATACAAAAGTTTTTGTATTTTCGTAACTTTCAATTAAGATATTCATTCCTGATTAACAAAGAAAAATTTGTTAAACTAAGATGGAATCGAATCAACTGCTTCCAAAAATTTGAGAAGAAATCTACAAATGCTTTAATAAACGGAGCCTAAAAATTGTGAGTATGTGAGTAATACTGCTAAAAGAAGAAATATAAATCTTTAATTCTTCTGAATCTTTATGTAATATACAAGTCTGATGAATTTATTCTTTTACGTCGTAATATGTTTTGAAATAAATAATGGATTATAGAGTTTTTGAAAATAGAACTTCTAATTTTGGATTAGAAAAAAAAATGCAAATCGGCTAAAAACAGTTGGAAAAAGAAAGCATAATTTAGTATTTTGACCACGATTTATAACATTAATAATCTCAATCATTTAAAGTATATTAGATTTAAAAAAAAATCTGAATTTTTCAACATAGGTTGACAGATGTCCTTGAATCTAGAAAATATTTCCGCTTGAAATGAAGTTATTATAAAATAAACAACAGACATTTTCCTAATTTACATGAAATATACTACGAAGAAAATGGAGGAAATAAAACAAGGAATGGGATTAAAAACGAAATTTTTTTTTCAATGAGAAGGTCTGATAAGTGAAAAGGAATATTTTGGAATGAATTTGAATGATCTAGATCATTCAAGTGACAGATTCGATGAATATATAATTTCCTTCTCACGAGTCCTAATCGTGATTCCTTCGGATGAAAGAGACCGCGGTTTTTCAGCGACTGAGAAAGGATAATTAAATTGTTATGGGCAAAGCATAAAAACATCCAATATGGGAAAAATATTTTTTATTTGTTATGTAATTAGAGTTGATATAAATGAGGAGGAAAAATTTGAACAACACAGAGCAAGATAAAAATTTCCTCTTGTGATAAAGAATGATCTACTCCTTGTTTTTATCTGATTAAAATATGAATTGGGAAAATTTAGTTGAATGAACCTTATATTGGAAAGTACGACGATGACTTCTGTATAAATTTTGTTAATATAATCGAAGTTTTAAAATAAAATGTGGAATGAAGGATTCCTATGTTAGCATTAAAAATAGCAAAAGTTCGTGAATGTCCAAAGCATGAAATGAATAAATCATATCGCAATTAAAATATGAAGATGTGTCTAATTAAATGATTTTCCGTGTTTGAAATAAGTATAATTGTTTAATCAGTAATGCATGGGAAAGTGACAAAAGTGACACGTAAAATCTCACATGCTATATGTGGATATGAATTTTATTAGTAAAAACATTTTACCAAATTGTTTTCAAATTAGTAAAACCATCATCATATCTTTCAACAGATTCATAAAATTATCTATGTTTTCATTTTTTTTTGCTAATTTTATTGAAAATATTAAAAGATATGAAACATTTAAAAGTATTTCGTTTCGGCATTAAAAAAGTATAAATAAGACATTCAATTCTCTTTTACAACTTGAATGATATGGAACGGAAAAATGTTTGGTAAATAATGAATTATTTCCACCTTCCCAGCATTATTGCATTCTCAATTTCGCTCACGATTGTCGTTTTTTTTTCATTGAATCATTTATCATTCATTATTTCATTCTTATTATCATGTTGTTGTTGTTGTTTCCAATGGCACTTGCCATAGGCAAGCCCGCTTATTGAAATCAACGATTTTAAGCCGAAAGGGAACGTCTCTTATTTTTAGTAGCGCCAACTAGGGCCAAGAGTACGACTTTGCTACTCACGCATCACATTCGCTTGCACAGCCCCTTTTTAAAGGGGGGGGCACATTCACTCATCTCACAGATAGAACAAATGAAGAACAACCATGCCCGAATCGGGACTCGAACCCGGGACGCCCAGATCACGAGGAAGACGCGCTACCCCTATGCCAGGACGCCGGCTTATTATCATGTGAAACATACAAATTAATTTAAAATAATTTTAAACCAATATAATATACGGTATGATGCAAAGATTTACAAAGGGAACAGAGGAAATGTAAAGTTCCATTCGATGTGGAGAAAGTACAATAAATCGAAATCTATTGTACATGTGGTATCAAGCGTAATAATAGCGACTCCCGTACAGAAAGCATTTTACAGCTGATAAATGTCGCTCCTTCATTAAAATGCACAGAACATTCTCTTTTCGATTCTATTCTTTCACTGCGTCTCTAGCTACAGGCCAGCAAGCTTAGATGACATTGGCAGTTTATTGAAAAAGGTTATGTGTGCCAAAGGAAAAGTGAGCATCGACTCATATCAAGCTTTACATCATTTGGATGAATTAGATCGTCGTGGGGAAATGAGGAAAAATGGCGGTCATCCAAGGATATAATTGAAATACCAGCAGAAAACTACAAATTCCATAAAGACCGGATCGAACGCTTTGGTATCAATAACTTCAGATGTACCTTAGAATAAATTTCGCGAAATGAACTATCGATTGGATTATATAATGTGTGATTAAGAGTATTTTGGTGCCTATCAGCAATCAAATGGAACATCAGCCAAATAAACTATCAACTTGTTTCTGGTGCTTTTTGTAAGTCCCTGCTTCAAATCACTGCTCAGTCATTTAATTTGGAAAAAAAAATTCTTACTCTGACTAGTTCTAGAAGAGCATTAAAAACATTAAAGTGTAAAACTTAAGTAATCACCGAAGTAGCTTTTAAAGTAGTTTTGCACGAAATAAAGTAGTTTTTCTTCATGCGGCTATGAAACTGTCAAAGAGGGATGTTTGCGATGTTTCCAATGAAAAGCTAATTCAGCAGAAAAGTGATGCATATGCAAATATCTAGATCATGCCTTTACAGAGGGCGAAAGCACGCAAAATGTGTACAGTTAGCGCGCGCAACGAAAAACAGCTTAGACATTCTTCAGACATTCATTGCATGTGTAAGTATATCATAAATTCGAAGTAGTAACAAGAAATTATTAGAGTATTTTTACACGAGGAGGAAGAATGAGAAAGCTGGATGAAGAACGCCATTTGATGAGGGCTTCCGAAGAATTTAGAATTTATAAAACCGGCTGTTTCACGCGCTTGGACATCGTTCCAGATTGCAGATACAATGATAAGGAATGGTTTGTGGTAAATACCTGAGAGAAACGACGAAAATAGTTGGCCGATGCTTCAG
Source organism: Argiope aurantia (assembly GCA_026543865.1). Lineage (NCBI taxonomy): Eukaryota > Metazoa > Arthropoda > Arachnida > Araneae > Araneidae > Argiope > Argiope aurantia. Next base: position 54,295 of record JAPMOR010016871.1, read on the forward strand.
GTAATATTGCTTAACATTTGCGGACGAATCGGACAACAGGTTTCCTCTTTTACAGTAACCAAAAGATTGCATAAAGTTACTTTTGACCCGACATCCAGAATGCTGCATGTCATCACAGCAAATCATCACCGGCATCATTTGCAACAGTATAACGAACACATATCTTTGGATCTTTTCAATCGAATCCATTTCTCTCAACGAAAGGGAATCGTATTAATCTAGCAAATGATTTCTCGCCACCATTTCGTGTGAAGAGAGATTGAGAACCATTTTCATCCGACTATTATCAGGAAAAGATGCCGTCGAAGTGGTGTTATTTTATTTGTAAGAGAAGACACAATAATGAAAGGAAGAATGGATTTATGTATTTTCAACAGAAGTTCAGTGACTGAAGATCATTGCGAGAAAGTTATTCTCTCCCACATGTGTCTTTTTTGAGCTGTCTTTTGAGCTGTCGCAGGCCCTGATTTTATATTTATAGAAATAATTCCCGATCACAAAAGTCTTACTGTTCAAAAATTTATACAAAGAGAAGAAATCAGTAAAAATAGATTGGCTAGTATTCTCCTCTGATTCAACCGCCATTGATTCAAATATTGAGTATGTTTGGAGATTGTTACGATCGTGCAATCAGAATGGCTTTGAGGAGACTTCTGATAGCAAGATCGTATCCCCCGGTGGCCAACAAGCAATTGATATAAATTCTCGTTGAGGAATTGACATTCTTTTTTATCAAGAATTGCCTCTAATATTTTTTGAGTATGAACAGATGGCGCCACGTAATCATTATAGTTAGGAAAGTCATATTTTACTAAGGAACATTTATTTCTTGTTTTCTTTCTTGTCCAGGCATAGTTTTGCATTACTACCATTTTGACATTAAACCCTTTTTCTAATTCCTTCTCTAATATAAATGTCCTATTTAGTTTTTCTTACTAAACCTTTTTCACTTTTTAAGTATTAATTGAACCTTAATAGTGCACATTTCACGCTTTCCTGTTTACTTCCAGCAGAATTACAGCAAAATCAAAAAGATGGCTTACGTTTCGCACAACAGTGTATTAGGTTCGAAAGTGTCACGCTATGTGATTTGGTCAATCGGAAAATGTGTAAACTAATCGAGACAAAACCTTAACATCAAATCAAATTTCCACTATTTTTACTCTGAAAATTGGCTATTATAATATACCATCTGAAACTATAGCGAAACATCTTTAGAATAGGAATTTTTCGACCTGTGAATTTAAATGTATTGGAAAATATTTATAGGCACGCTTCAATTAAGTTTAGTTTTTCAAAAACAATGCAGATATTGAGCTGAAAATTTGAAGTGGTGTTCTTTCTTCGTTGTAACACGTACATAAAGCAAAATTCATGGAACTTTACTTTTTTCCAAAACAGGGAAAAAATTTTGATCTAAATAATATTAATACTTTTTAATGATCTACTTTTGATATAATTAGCTAGCTCACTTCAAAGATGTTTTTAATACCTAAAACTTTGTCATTAAAAGTTTTCCTCTGTGTTTAATAAACTTTTATTTAAATATGAAATCAGAATTACAACTCTTGCCCCCATCCATCTTTATTTGGAATGTTTTTAGTTAGCAAAATAATGGTTTGTTTTGTATGACCCATTCAATAATGCAAATCAATTGATTTTTTCCTATTCTAATAATTTGTATGGTGATTCGACAAAACTAAACAATTTGAGGAATTAACTTACGTTTTTTAATTATTTTTTCAGCTGAAAATTTTCAGTCGTTATTTTTGAAAAAGTCTGTTTGCTGAAATTTGGGTTCATTTGAGCAGAAAAAAATTAAATTTTGATAATCGTTATGATATTAGTTAAAATCATTGTTTGGAGTTATTCACTTCAATTCATTTCTATTCTTTCTGTTTCAAAGTATATATTTACAAGCTTTTTAAAAACGCATATGTGTTAGATTAGATTATAAAATTAGAAGATTTTATTATTCATTGCTAAAAATATAAAGTGGAATTTTTGTAAGTGTATTCTCGTAAAAGCATGTCAGTAAAATTTTAAAAATTCCAATCCAATTCGATTTTTTTCAATTAAAAATTTTTTTTTCTAGTTGCTTGGAATGAAAGAGAAAATATTGTACTTGAAAACTTTTGTGTAAAATATTGTATTCTTGTTGAAAATATTATATCAATGTAAAATTTCGATTCAATGTTTTGATAAATCGCTATGTTTAAATCTCTTTTAGTAATGTTTGTCTGTAAATAAGATAACGCAAAATGAATGAAATTTGTTAAATAATTTTTATACCAAAATTATAGATTTCTTTAAGAATTTTGGCCAAGTATATTAAAAGTAAATTCCTTCGCGGTGTGGATATAGCTAAGCTAGTAACAATAGTCAATCGGAAATTTTCTCACGTTACTTAATAAAGGTATTATCGCCTCTCCGTATACGTTATCGCATAAAAATTAGAGACTTTGGGCAAAGTGAGCATCAGAGTATACAGATATTTTTTCCTAGTCGTGCACATGTTTGCACTTCGTATTATAATTAAAGGGGAAAAAATGAAAAGAAAAGCCGAGTATACACTTTTAATTGAGCAACTGAAACAAAAACTTGAAGCATAATTTTATTCAGAAATTAAATTTCACAAATCATTGAGTTATTGAATCATTGCATCCCTATAAACTCAACTCGTTTTTGACTTAAGTTCATATGTATACGACTGTACAGACTGATAAACTATCAATCATTGACGGATTTTATTGTTATATTTTAAATGAGAAAACAGCGCACCAAATTTTATCAGTTCAGCTCTCTTTGTTTTGAAGTTATCGTTCTCACTTGCATTCTTATAGAGAGATAGACATATTTCTTACGAATAGATATCCTTCTAAATTTGATATACAAATTTATAAAACTGTTTTTAAAACCAGGTTTTAGATGCCATCAATCTAGCTCAAAGTGTTTTTGTGATTAATTGTTCATAGACACATAGATGCATTCCGAAAAATGTGTGTTCTGGACTCAGAAATTTTTGAAATGCAAAGATTTGTCAAAATCTCAAATTCGAATTTTTTGACTATAATACTTTTTTCTTTATATATTTTATATATGAGAAGGAAAAAATAACTCGAGCTAATTAGCTAAAATTTTGCATAAGGTTTTATTTTTAGAATACTAGATCTGCTTCGGATGTTGAACAATTCCATCAAAAGGTTAATCATCTGGTGGTTCGAATGTTTGTGCAGTGTGAAATCAATCACACTGATCTGCATAAAAATTGAAGATTTGTGTTTAAGTTCTATTCGGTTAAAAGAAAGATATCCAAAATCCACATTCTGTTTCCCTCACTATATTGAAAAGTATAAATGGTCCATATTGTGTTTATATTCTAGAAAATGGAGTAGAAAACAGTTCTTCTGCCAATTCATGTGCAGTCAGTATTAGAAAGTAAACATCATGATTTCCTATGCATGGGAAATTTCGAAATATTCAAAATCTACAGTCGATTCTGGTCGAAACAAGAAATGGATTACTTTAATTTAGAATTAAATCAATTCCTGTAATTTCTTAATTTTGCTAATTGAACTGAATTTATCATTGATTTGTTAGAAATCCTTTTCAAAAATTGTAAAAGGAACCTTTTTATTCTATTCTATCAACAGTATTTCGATAATTCCTCAAAGTGGCAACACTTTCCAGCATCATTTCGGAATATATGAGAACCTGCCATTTTAAAAATAAAATATGTAAAGAAAAAAATCAAATATCGTCAACAACAAACGATGAAGAGGTGGGTTGAGAGCAATAACCACTTTCTTGGGAGGCTCTGAACCCCACAAAAACTCCCCTCCTTCTCTCTGTCCAATCGATAGCCATCTTCGCACATGCGTCGTGCCGTCCCTGGAGCCCAAACTCGCAGGCACTCTCCTCAAACTCCCTTCTCCAGCTCCGGTATCCACCCCAAATTCAAACGGAATGTTGAGGGCCGCGCATGTGTAGGAACTGCCTCCAGCAATCTCCGGGAAGCGCAAGAGCGGCCACCAGAATCCAGAGCAGGGAGAAGAGAATTCCCTAAGAGAATGTGATTCGGGCACCAAAACAGGAATTTAGCTTCCATTTCGAAATCGTTTGGAGTCATCGTATTTTGGATCTTTCCTCCCCACTCTCCAAGACCCGGAATTTTTCGATTACAGGTAAGTCGGTGGTTCGTCTGCGCTGCGGACCGCTGTTTGTTTATGTTCTTGGAGGAAGGGTTCTTGAAAGGGGTGAATGTTTGTGTGATGGAATCGCGAGGAGGGATGTATTTGTTGTCATTGGGATTAGAGGAATTCGAAAGGAGCTTGTTGCGCAGTTCTTGAGCAGGTGATAATAGAAATACTTCGAAGGGTTTTGAAGATATTCTGTATTTATGAATGCATTCATTAAGTGAAGAAATGTGCAATTTTTTTCAATGGATATATTTGTTATTAAAGTAGAATTTTGGATGCATTTGTGACCAGAAATGAATTTATTTTTAAATTATCTACAAGATGAAATTTTTTCCCCATGTATCTTTAAAAATGTTGTTTAATGGTTGAAAAATATATTTTTGACAAATACTTTCCATACCATTGAGTTATTAATTGGGTTCAAACATATATTTGTTTTGAATGTAATTATGGATATAATTTATGAATATTACAAATTACTATATGCTTATACTATGTTTTTAAATGTTTTAATATTATAAATTGTATGGAAAGTGGTAAAAAAATATTTTCTAAGTCCAGATCAAACTTTTAGCTGTAAAATTATAATTTAAAACCAATTGTAAATATGATGAAAAAGTTTGTAAGAAGTTAAATTTATCCATACGTATACAAATATTACTGAGTGGAAGCATTTTGAACTTACAATATTAAAGCATTATTGATCGGAGATGTCAAATGGCGACTTTTGATAAACATGCATTGTTGACAGGGAAGTCATGCGGAAAGATCTAATAATCGAAAATTATTGATTGGGTTTCAGCACGTTAAGCATTATTTCAGTTACCTGGTGACTGAAAGCGTCCATCACTGGTAGCAGTATTCGTTCATTTCGTGACCGATGAACAAATACTGTGACCGATATATAATTTTCATTTAGGCTGCCTTAGTTGACTGACGATATACATTAAAAAATTGTTTTCTTAATAAATTTTAATCTGCAAGTCACAAAAAGGGTGCAGACTTATCACAACTTTGCATTGAATTTTGGTTGTCAGCATATGAATGAATTCGGATATGGAAGGAGAGACGAATAAAACGCCAAGCTAGGGTGCTCCACTAATATGTGATATTATAGTGCACTCTTTATTCTTCACATACTATTAAAATTAATAATATCCTGAATATTAATAATGCGATCAAGAATTGTCACTCGGAGAATTAAAATCAAACTTGTAAGTCTCTATCACTATCGTATTCAGCAAGTTTCTAAAAAACTATAACCATTTATAATGAAGGAAAGTTTTTAAAATACTTTATATTAGCTTTAAATATGCTTTTAAAACATGTTGTTCCAAAAATGTATTGAAAAATCCTGGTATACTTAGTTTAAGAATTTGTCAGAATTTCTCTGTATAAATATACATTTTTTTTGCCAGTCGTTTTAAAAATTAGAAATGTCTTCAATTCCTATTTATATTTAATGCTTATTATTATTCCAGGTTTAATTTTAATGTTTGTTATTCAAGGTTTATATTTGATATTTATTATTCCTAGTTTAATTTGATTTTTGTTTTCCAAGATTTAAATTTGAAGTTTTTTATTTCAAGTTTATATTTGATGTTCATCATTCCAGATTTTCATTTGATGTTCTTTTGAAAGATTTTAAAACTGCGAAAAATTCAAACCGACAAAATTTTTAAAAAAAATGCCTACCTATTTTAAGTTTATTTAAATTGCCAACATATAAAAGGGTGGTTTTTTATTTAATGATTAGAAATTTCTTTAAAACAATTCCTTTTTATTCTTAAAAATTATATATTGGCAGCCTTTAAACTTTAGAAGAATTTTACGTTATAAAATTACATATTCCATAATACTTTTTTGCATAATTTAAATAAATGAAAATTAAAATTTCATATGTGTAAACTAAAATTCAGCTCACAGTTGCGATATAATAATTTCGAAAAAACGCATTGAAGTATATTTTAATATAAAGAATTAAAAAATAAAAAATACACATTATTTTATAAAAATTTCAAAAATTATGATAAATTGAAATCTTTTAAAATTTTTCCAAGAGTTATCAAATTATTAAAATTTGAGTTATCAAAAATTTTGAAAACTCAAACGCAGAGTTTAAACTTATAGAAAAATTGTAGTTCGTGTCAAAATAATAAAAAAATGTATTTCAACTCTGCCTTTAATGGTCAGTATTATGAATTCCACATTCTTAAGAACTACCAGAAAAAAAACATTCAACTTTATGGAAAAGTAATCTATTTTTGACTTTGTCGCTGAAACATATGTTTCAAAAGCAATTTTAAATTTTCTATTTCTGTTTTTAAGTCTTCATTTCATATTCATGTTTATATTCATATTTGCTTAAAATATTGCAGATAAGTATTCTTAAAATTTGATTGAACATGAAAAGGAGCTATTCAAAGGTTTTAATAATGAAAAGGAGCTATTCATTCCGTTAGACGTGGATTGGCTAGATTTAGACATAAGAGCCAGCAACGATTTTATGGATTTTACAATTCGCTTCATTGAAAATCTTATCCGATGTATGTGTATTATGCCATCCAAAAGGGAACCAATTGCATCCCGGTACACAGTTTTTCACTTGAAATATCATACTGCAGTACTGAAAAATGCAGTATCAGAATTTTTTCTGTAATGGTTTGCGAAAATAACTATCTTTTAAGTGCGCTTTTGGTATTGATCTCTTATTGCTTAACTTTCGTTTTGCGTTCTTCGAAATTAGAACGCAATGGTCTCACGCTCTGTTAATTATCTTCACAGATTATTGAGGAATTCATATGTTATGTAAATGTAATAAGCTGGTGATTATGTGCAGTTAGCGATGTTTATTCATAATCATTTAATGGTGATTATTCATAATCACTTATAAGTTTAATGGTGAATATTCATAATCACTTATACATTTAATGGTGATTATTCATAATCACTTATAAGTTTAATGGTGAATATTCACAATCACTTATACGTTTAATGGTGATTATTCGTAATCACTTATAAGTTTAATGGTGATTATTCATAATTACTTATGAGTTTAATGGTGATTATTCATAATCACTTATGAGTTTAATGGTGATTATTCATAATCACTTATGAGTTGAATGGCGATTATTCATAATCACTTATGAGTTGAGTGGCGATTATTCATAATCACTGATTAATCACATTTAAAGAGAAGCTTCAGCTGCATTCACCATCGTTGAAGGTCGGAAAACGCAATTCGGATTTTTTTAATCGTCATGTAAAAATTCAGATTTCCCTTTAACAAAATTCTCATTTGAATATTTTAAGCTGAATATTATAACAGTTAAATACAAATTTAATTAATTAGTAAATGAATTCCCTTTGGAAATTGTAAACATTAGTTTAAAATCTTAACTGGCAACACCTTTTTTATTATTCTAGCCGCCTTTGGTAACCAACTTGTTTGCCCCTATTATTGACCTTCGAGTCAATTAAATTTTTAATGCGGGATGCATTATTATTATTTTTTTTAATTATCATGCCGAAAGACCGAAAGACTTGAATTTAATTTTATCAGTCTACTCAGCTCTCTGTACATGCAAGCTAAAATGTATGTATATTGTGAAATAAAAGCAGTGGAAATCCTACTTCGGAGTTATAATCCAAAGAATCCCCTTTTTTTCATTTCAACTTTAACAAAAGCATGCAAAGGAATATTTCGTCAGATGAATTTGAATTTTCGTATATAACAATAAAAAAATCGTTATAATTTGTATATCGAATTAAATTTTAAAAAAGTTGAAATAAAAAAATGTGCTAAAAATAAAAGGGATATCATTAAGAAGATAATTTTTTTCATATTTAAAATAACGCAAAAACCATTTTTGTGAGATGAAACATTTGGAAAATATGGACATAAATTTCCATATAATAGTTAGAGTGTTTAACCATTTTCTGGTGGTTAAGCGAATTTTCAAGTTCGATTAATCTTTGTTTGTCCCATATTTCTTGATTTCTATTATAGCTCCTTTCCTCTGACTGAATTGAACTTTTGGGGATATGGCGATCCCTCCTCAGAGCATTTCTAATAGGCATGGAATTAAGTGCAGCTGTAAAAATGCTCGTTGAAGCAGTCTGAAACTTTCAGCTAAGAGTTGTTTACATTTGACATTAAGTAATAAGAGCTATTTCTATGTCTCATACGTTAGCGTTTATATATAGATTTTTATGACGGTTTCTATCCAGCGAGAATGATCTCTTCGAAACTTTCGCACATACTCACTAATTAAAGCGTTATATCCTTCATCCTACTCAATCAACTTTTGTGCTTTGTAAAAAAAGAAAAAGCAAACTGAGTGTTTATTTCGAATGTTTTATTTTCGAATTTTATTATTTTTTTCAAACCAAAAGTTAACACTAAACTAAACTTTTAGTACCAAAATAATATACCAAATTTCATTTATTTAAGTCCCTGAGTTTCTAAATTATCACATATACATATATTCGAATATACATATCGACGGATGGTCAACTTTTTGGTGGATTTTTTTCAAAATTTATACGATCTGCATTTAAACGATACAACTGTATACCAGGAAAAATGTCCTGTGAATATATTTTTATGTAAAATTTGAAGGAATCTACAAATTTGATGGTAAAACCACATGAAAAATTTCTTCCTTTTTCGTGTTACTGAAACACATATTTCCAAAGACATGTTTTACGGAATCGGAGAGATTTGAAAACATTAGATCTAAAATTCCAAAGCGATTCTCGAGTTCGAATTTTTAGGCAATTACAATTCTTTTTCTTTATATATTTCAAATGCTAGAAAATTATGATTATTAATGTTTTTTAATGTCACAAACTCGGATGCAAATTCCTAAAAACTGGAAGGGGAAAAAACAGCTATATTCTTTTTAAAAATATAAATATTTTCATTTATTTGTCGGCGAAAAAAAATCATCAAATCGCCAACTCTTTTTCCTTTGAAAGATTGTAATTTAGAATTTTAGAATTGAACCAAAATAATTACGGTTCGTTTAAGGCCAAAATGAAAAATAAATAATGTTTAATACAGGCAAATTCTTTTTTTTTTCAAACCTGATGAATTCAATTTATATTCTGCTCTAAAATTAGATTCAAATTCAGGGATCTATTTTTTTATCGATGATAGGAATTTAGTTTCAAATTTCGTTAAATACTGTTAAAAAAAACTGACTCTAAAAATTTTTCTGACTTGATTCATTTGTAAATATAAAATTCGCAAACGATTTTTAATTCACTTCCTGTGAATTTTGGAATATTGCTCAGTTGTTTGGTCTCGGCGACAGTACACTATTTAAATATTTCCTGAATTGAAATACCAGCCAATCGACCCATTTGATTAAATTCTGGATTCCAAAGGAATGATAACATCTATTTGAGAGGAAAGCAATTTTGTTTTAAAAAACGATTTATAGCAATAAATTTTTAATGAAGGACTGAAAAATAGAAAATAATTAAAATAAATTATTATACATTTTAGTGCACTAATGAAAATGGGCTTTGAAGATATTTTCTATTAAATTAATTTTCTTTTCCTAATATATAGTGTGAGTGATTTAATAGCAGTATTTTAAATAAATAACTGGGAGTAGGATTAAGAGACTATAAACAAAGAGCAGCACTTAGAGCCAAAGATATGCAACGGGCGACGCGAAAAAAGAAGCTAATGCTTCATATTCGTCGACACGCACGATGTGACCTTTTGCGCGACAGTAAAACTAAAGCAAAAATCCGATCTGTTATTTTGCCACGATTAGCATAATGCTAACAAAACGTGCTCAGCAATTCAATCATGTGCGAGTCACTCTCTTCAGATCAGTGCTCACGCGATTTGACAGAATTAAGTAAAAAGCAGGAAATTGATAATATGCTGTGATTTTTTAATCTTTCTTTTTAATGTTAATACAGCATTTATTGAGTCTGCAATTGTAACAATCGTTACCAGACACTTTCAGGAGTGTTTTTCTCACGACTTTCTCCTGTACTCGTTCCATGGTTCGTTCAATGCTTAACTGTATCATAAAATAATTGAGTTTATCATAATGGTAAACCACAAATCTGTGGGAGTAGTTGTACTTTTGAGTACTTGTACTTTCATGTAAATCTACAGATTAATTTTCTAAGATATAATTTGAATTATCATTTTCATGTATCTTATAACTTTAAAAGAGCAATTTTTGTACCATATTCACAAATTGTACTATTTTTATAAAATGGATTATATATAAATTTATATCGTGTATTTTGGAAACGACTTTAACGATTTCGATCAAATTTTATATTTAGATAGTTTTGCTTTTTAAGTTTATCTGTATAGGTGTCTTTCCTGAAAAAAAAATGCGATTTTACACAAACATAAATTTTTTTTTATAACTGACTTTTAGAATAAGAAAATTCAATTTCCGCTTCGAAATTTGGACAGTGCAGTATAGTGGTCAGAACAATATGAATGCAGATTTTTTTGATTTAATTTTTTACTTATGTATTCATATTTAATACTTTTGCTTTTTAATTTTATGTATGTAGGTGTCTTTCCTAAGAAAACCCCGCGATTTTATATAAAAATATTTTTATAATAACTATTAGAGCCTTTATCTATCTGCTCTCATGCTGATAATGTCATATAGCGCCATATCGAACCCGATTTTACAATAATAAAACTGAGTGTAAGTTCAAAAATATAAATAATAATAGATAAGCTGTAAAATGAGTACTGCCATATAGCAGATTATTTTGAATAGCATATTAAATAAAGTGCATTTAAATGACCAGTTCATATATAGGTTAAGATTGAAAAATATTCATATATATATATAATCAGTACATGATACGTATCTAAATATTTTCTCCGGAAAAAAAGACACGCGATTTTACAATAAATAAATAAATAAAAATAAAAACCTAAATTGGGCCGTAAATTGTTTGGGTTATTTGAACTATGATAATCAACTATAATTCTCTTGATAAAATCGTACTCTAAATTTCATTTATTTACCTCTTTAAATCACATGCATGCCGGGAACAAATTTTCTTCAAATGGATTTTTTCCCAGATGTGACGGAAAATCTAATAAATCTCAATATTGTTGATTGCAGTGTTTCTTAACATGTTTGCAGAGAGACAAAATCAGAAATGAGTTTTTGCGATTCAGAATTATTTTCTACTCTATAATATTTAATTTATAACAGATTATATAATAATTATATGTATTATTACATATATTAGGGAATAATTTTTCTCTCGAAATTCTTATTCAGTATCACAGTTTGTACGAAATGAAAATTTGAAGGATATTTATCCCTCAACTCAATATTAAAATCCAAAAATTTTAAAATAGTGTATTGTCACCGACAATGCACAAGTGGTCAAAATTTCAAAATTTTTAATCCACCGGAAATGAATGATAAATCTATTTGCAGAATTTCATCTTGATAAAATCAAAATGAAACTGAATATCTACTAAAAGAGATCTTGTGAATCTAGCTTAAGATTATACAGAATCTATAAAAAGAAAATGTCGGCATTTTTTTGTTCATTAAGTAGATTATTAGATAGTTAATCGATAAAATCTAAAACGGCAATCTATAATTCCGAAAACATTGTTTATTATCTTTTTAATAAACGAAACATTCCGAAAACATTGTTTATTATCTAAAGCTAATAATTAACAGCAAAGAAAAATGGTTGTGTATAATTTATATGTAAAAGGAATGTTATAAATTATTGAAAAGGTTCTTTTCATCCAGACATCTATATAAAAGTTCACTTCATTAAAAAAGTGAATGATAATATCACATTTCATTTTGTCTGTATAAAGATGAAACAACTGAAGTAAAATAGAGGTTAGCAAAAACTGTAACTCATAGTTGTAGTAATATATATCATAAAAATGCAAACACCATCTTGACATATTTAGTTTGAAAAATTCGACATTCAAAAATATTAGCATAACTACCTATAAAATATCAGTAAAAATACTCTACTGAAAAATACAAGAATTGCACTTGCAGTAGCTTAATAAAATATATCGGCGCAGTCTGTATTTTAAACAAAGAAATTAAAAGCAAAAGAAATAGAATGTTAGAAAATAGATTATTGTTATTACTCAGCATTTCTATTTCGTAATATATCATTAGAGTTATACAAGAAATCATACCGTTTTTCTTGCTAGCCTGAAAGCTCCAGATTTTTGATGTCTGTATTTCCGGATGTCTACTGTACTTTTAACGAATCTAATAAAATATCAGACATTTCACTAAAAATGAAAAATGTACGTGACTTAGATGTATTCGACTTATTTGACCTTAAGATGCATGTTTGCCTTGGTATGGTAAATTTTCTTAAGATGGACACTGCGTAGTTAAAGATGATGAATTTTAATTGCCTCCAAATGTATTGCGGGGAAAACAAAATGCGCTTTCGATTTTGCTTACTATGCACTACTGTATGCAAACACAATTCGCCTGTTGGTTATTAATGAAGTTCTATCAAATATGCATGTTCTCGATGAACATGGCAAAAACTAAGACCGGTTTTTTCTATATTTTCCGACAAGAAAATGACAATGAAAATGTGACGTTCTGTTGTCACTGTCATAGTTGTAAAAAAAATAATAATAACGTGAGAATTTTATACAGTTGTGAAAGTGAACAACAACTGATTAGAAAACTATTTTCTCAATAGTTGGTTACTAATTCTAGTAAGTGATTAAATGGGAATTGGGTAACGCGACATCAATTTTAAAAGACTCATTATTCTGTTTTAGCAGATTTTGCGAAATGGTAGAGAGAGAAAAATTGTGTTGGAGAATTTTCACCAAAATTAACAATTGCAATGTAAATGGATTGTTACGGAGATGATAGGAATGAATACGTTTTTTCTTAGCAAATAGTAAGGAATTAAATTTGGTTTCTTGCATTAAATTTTAAATTCGTGTATTGATGACGGATTCCCTAGTGCATAGTTACATCAAATTCAATGATATATAGGTTACAATCAATGAGATTAGTGGATTATTAATAATATCTAGTAAAAATAATTAGTATGTTTTC
>JAPMOR010016871.1:77065-105764 GCA_026543865.1 Argiope aurantia
TTTCTCAAAACATATATTGAATTTGAATTTCATAATAATTTATAAATAAATATAAATTCATTTTACAGTTCAAGTTTTCATTTCCACATTTTCATTTGACTGACTACTTGATTACCAAGAGCCATTAATTATTTTTAGTTAGTTGTGTTGAAAATAATATAACGCTGACTATAAAGAAAATCCCATACCGCAACAAATATGAATAATGTAATACCCCTTCCCCCCCCCCCCAAAAAAAGATTTAAATTACAATAGAAATGCATTAAAATTTTTTGAACAGTATGAGTCTTATGTAGGCTTAATGAATTTCTGCTCTTAAAAAATGTTGATTCATTTTTTCTTTGCAAAGAATTTAATCATGAGCTTTTTGAGTATGTATGTCAAAATTTCTCTTTTTTTTGTTTGTAATTTAATTTCTTTTATTAAAATTTTGAATTTTCTTAACAAAAATTTGAAAAACGGGAGTTTATAGAACATAAATATGTACATCAAATTTGGTATAAAAATCTTTAGAATAACTGATTTGTCAGTTCTCGTGTTCAGTCTTGTCCATTTATTTAATTAATTCCATACAAAATTTATTATTTCTGTGATGAAACTGAATATTGCTAGAAGATTGGAAACGCAATAAAAATGTGAGCTAAAATGCCTTTTAGAAATAGAATTTATGAGTAAAAAATGATTCAATGTTAAATTGACTCATTTTTTGTAAAAATATATAGATTATCTTCTAATATTAAACTAGAATTATTATTAAATTCATTTCCATTTCTCTCATTTCGATTTGATGAATTTTCAAATATGAATGAAGACTTGATAAAAACAATGAAAATTTAATTGTACTCCTGCCTCTACTAGTACACTACTTTTTCACAAATTGGATGAATAACAAGTGTACGGATATTTTTGAAAGCGTACAAAACCAATTAATTTCAAGTTGATGGCTTAAAAATGAATATACAAATAGAAATATTAGTATTGCACTTTCTCTTATATGAAATACAAACAGAAGAGTGTCGTATTCATTAACAAGGTTAGGCCGTCTGTCATTAAATGAAAGTATAAAACTAAATACCTTTCTACAACTACTAAAAATTATCGAGAGCTGAGGATATTTTTCTTTGTTGCTTTGTTTAACTAATCAGTCTTTGTGAAGATTTGCCATTTAATCAGACTCGTCATATTTAAATACTTCTTCATCCAACTAGAATATTATGTTAACTTACCTGCATATGCATTTTGCGATTAATATTTATCATAAGTATTCTTTATAAGCTTCTTATGCATTCTACTTTCAAAATTTACATCATCAATAGAAAAATAAGAGAATACAGCGTTTAAAAATTATCTAAATTTGTAACAATGTCACAAAAGTTAAAAGAAATGACACTGAGAATATTTTAAAATAATATTCAATTCTATGCAATATTATAAAAATCAAATAAATAGTAAATGCGGGATAAGTTTAAAAAATAGTACAAAATGCTTTCTTACGTCTTATTATTCCATTTTCAGTTGTAATGTTCCATTAAAATATCCCGAATTTTATTTTTAATTCATAAAATAAGATAAGGATATTTTAGGAACTTAAATAACAAAATACCTGATAACATACGCACGCACACACACAAAGGAGGGGGAGGGGAGGTAATGGAAAAAATTGACTTTTAACCTGGAATCATATACTTTAAATTTCACAGATATCTCCAAATTTTTCATTTAAAATGATTCAAAAATTAAAGTGTGGAATATTCATAATTTAATCTAAAAGTTTTAATTAACAAAATAATATTTTCTTCCAAGAATAAAAGTGAATGTATATATATGCGACAATCAGTCTATTTAAAATATCGACCATTGCACGTAGAGATACTAAATTTAACACACGTATATTTGGGAGAAAGAAATATGCAATTCAGTGCATTTAAAAATATTAATACAAAAAATAATGTTATCTCTAACTTAAATTATCTTAAAATTTTAAAAAAATTATTAGTTTTATTTTTATTCTGTAAAAAGAATACATATCTTAGATAGCATGTATGTTTTATAGTCAAGATCTTCCGTTTATATTTACATATGAAAAGATAAAATTTTCATATAAACGAGAATACTAGATTTTTAAATGTAAGATGTATTTTTATAACTATATCAGGCTTGTTAAGTTATTTATTTCATGTGTATATGAATTATTTATTTGATTACCACATTTATCAAAAGCTTTGAACAGATTTAATTTCAAATAGTAGGAAATGTATCAGCTGTTAAATTTTCTTATTGACTTGTATGCTATTAATTAGCTGAAATGCACATTTAAATAATCCACTTATCTTAAAACAATTGGAATCGTTTGTGATGGTAATAGTTAAGTTCAGGTGCAATTGTTTAGAATGGAATTTCTATATCAGATTTTCTTTTAAAGTTTATTGATTTTCATTTGAGAACTATATTTAGCATAATTTAACTGTGAATGAATAATGCAGAGAATTGATATAAATCAATATTTCTCTTAATTTTTGATTAATTAAAATTATAATTAAAAGTTCAAAAACTGACTTTTCTACCCTCCAAAGCATATATTTGCCAAATTTGATATTCAGACATCCTGATGTGTACAGAGCCAGTATATGTACATAGAGACAAAAAATTTTTCCTTGTGTTTAAGTATCAAAATTTAGTTAAAATACCAATACATTTTCTCGCCAAATACTCTTGCCTACAGATAACATCTTTTAGCAAACCTAGACTAATCACGCCCTACCCCCCTTTTTTCAAAGAGCTACGCATGATTTATTGACATTTTATGACATGTACGCAAATGTACGCACGCATTTGTCCCACTACCAAATATTCGTTAAGTGGAGCCATTTTTTTTTCTAGGAATCCATATGAAATAGGACAATGTATTCCAATTAAAAAAAATACCCCCAAAAATTTATAATAATGTGTGTTTTCTTTACAAGAAAATTATTTAAAGACATTTGTCTTTGGATTTGCTCCAAAATTCGGCGAAAATGAATCACAGCATTACCGTTAAATAAATATATAGAATGCCTGACTACTTCCTAATAAAGGTGACACTTTTCAACGTACGATGCAATAATTTTTCATGCTTTTAGTGTCTCCTTTATTTCAAAGGAATGTTGTTGCTTCTACTAAGCCATATTTTATTCTGATTCTGGTTATGTTCTTTAATCAGCTCAGTGATATCGTTGCTATCCATTTCTAGACGCAAAATCGTGGCCAGGGATAAAACCTCGTCGATTAAGGTTCTACAGATACTTGCTCGAACTCTTCGAAATCACTTTCGGCAACTCTGTCTATCCAACATTTCCTTCATGTTGATATCAAAGTTCTCTTCACATCAGCACTCAACATATAACACATAATACAAGGATAACACATGCCAATCCAGAATATGACGTCACGGTGTCTCCCCTCTCCTCGTTCTTCGAAACATCGCTCGTTCAGCGAGTCACTCTTTTACATTTTATTTTTTTCGTTATGCAAATTTGATTGTATTTCCCATATGTGTCATATTTTGTACGATATATTCCAATGGGAAAAAGAACTTCTTCACAAACGACAGAAATGGATTGATCGAATGCGTGACTGCCATTAACTTCAATAGTCCCCATGTGTGGGTCTATAGTCTCCAATAGGGGTACATCGAGATGAGGATGAGATGCTTCTGGTATGGTGGTTGGATCTCGACACCCTGGAGGGTACACGAAAAGATAGAGGTCCGGCTCCTCCCATCGATACTTACTTCCTTAGGGAAGGGTTGTACCATAGCCGGTGATGGTCCTTAGGATTCACAATTCCCCCCAGTGTTGCTGTTGCAGCCGTCAGATTATTCAGTATTTATTATCCGTGTGCCATCGCACGAGTCGGAGAATTAGAGATATTACTTAACTTCAGTAGGCGCAGGATGCCACTGAGAAAACAATGATCTTACAGATTAAAAACTTCATAAAATAATTGTTTCAATAATTTACCGATTTCATGCTCGATGAAGTCAAAGTAATGAGAGAACTGAATATATATATAGTATTATGGCACCGAAAATCATTAATGGCAACTGGCTTTTATCTAGTTACCAAAGACCAAAATTTCATTCTTATGAATCATAAATGCTGAATTTTTTTTCTGTTCGAAGACATACAAAAGTAAAAATGTCTGACAGACAGCGTTTCCAAATCAGATATTACTTTATCCAGGCGTCTTTATTGCATACTTTTCTTTGAGCTGATGGAAAAACTGATTTACCTAGATCTAAATGTAATGGACAATCGCTTTTTTTTTATCTTATAAAGAAAAAGAAATCAATTACTTTTTGGAGGTCATCAGATGAGAGCGCAATAAATAGTCACGAAATAGTTATGCAGGTTGTTGAAAATAGAGATGCTATTACAATGGATGGATGCATTGAAAATCTTTTCGTTTTTTATTATTTATTTATCAATTTCATTTCTTGAATGTTTCAACTATTATTTCATTCGAAATAATTAATACACATTAACAAAATAAAGAATTAAGACTGATATGAAGCAAAATGATTGAAAATATATTCCCTTGATACCTTTTTTAAATACTTTTATTTATTTTGGCTTCTTTTATACTTGTGCAGATGAAATTTTGTAATCTATTTTTTGCTCCTTCCTCGACGTAATAGAACTTTTAAGTTTTCTTCATATAACTATTATCAAGAGCAATACAATATTTCAAATTTTTTCAAAATTGAATTATTAGTTAATCGATTCATTTTAGTTAAATTTTGCTTCCGTACGTGTATAAAGTGTTTGAGAAAAAAATCGATTTCAAGGTTACATAATAATTATATTAAGGAATTATGGATTAATAAATAAAACATGGAAAGAAATTGAAATATAAATTAATTTCCAGTGTCAAGAAATTAAGAAATGTATTTTTAAAAACTATTTTCATCAAATTTATTTTTATATTCAATTTATTTAATTATATTGCAAACTTTGGCAAACTTGGAAATTTTGTGAAGAATGAACAGTCCAAAGTGATCATATATAATCATTAACCGCTCTCTGTAACTATGTTTGGAGTGAAAGAAATTATCCTTGACCTTTTGATCTGTGTAACAATCTGATGCGAAATCCCAACTTCTGTTTTGGTTCTAATAACTGATACAGATTTTTTAATGTTTAACTTGATTGATTTATCGATGTGCAGAAAGATATAAACAGGAATTAATAAATAGCAAAGGCCAATGAAATGCGGCATACAATTATTATTAATTTATGCTTATTCATTATATTCTCTCTTCACGGATCAAATTCAAGGGTTATAGCTAATATTTTCTTTCAGTATTACTTTTGTTTTGTAATCAACATTGCATTTTGCTCTGGTAATGGAACGCTATTTTTCTCACTCCGATTTTAGTGATTAATTTTGCTTTGAGTGTTTATGAATATAAAGAATACAGAAAATCCTATTCCTAAAACGGGAAAAACAATTTCTATAGTTATTATATATTTACATCTAAGATGTCCTGTAAATAATAATTTTTTTTTATATTTCTTAACTACTCTGCCAATGTGCATGATATTTTTTGATACAACTTTCGTTAGTTAATCTGAATCTCAGATCTGAGATGTTCTTAATACAATTACAACCAACCTAGAAGAACACATCTTCCAGTTTCTTTCAGATTTTCGATGTTCTTCCTTACCAGAAACCTAATTTGCTCTCAGCTTCTGGAAATATCGATTTAGATGGAATACCACCTGTAGCAACTCCATCAACACTCTCTCAAAAGCTCTCTCGCGTGCTGCGAGTTATAGAATGGGCGAACTGCAATAAAAGACACACCCATCCGATACTCGACTGTTGATTCCCGGGCCGCTTAGTAAATAAATAACGTCTTGTGTCGAGGGGAGATAAGTGCAATAACTAATAGCCCTCTTCGACCATAATCTTTTGCGGATAAAGAAAGCTTTTAAAATTTCATGTTGATGCCGAAACGATTTGTGAAATATTTTATTCTTTGCTTATAAAAGAGATATTTACTAAGAACAATTACTCTTCACATTTGCACCACTTGTATTCATGTTTACTTTTAAATCTGTATTTATAATAATCTGTATAAAGGCAAACAGTTTTGTGCTTTTGTTTCATTTCGTACGAAAGAGGTATATATAATATGTAATCATCTTTTGAAGATGCGTGGCCGAAAGTTTGGTTTTTTAGTTATATTAACATCCCGTTTTAAAGCAACTTTAAGGCGGTTGTGGGACAGACCTAGTAATTGTGAGCCTCGGTCAGATGACGAGGACGGCACCTGAGCTGGCATTCCCCCTCTCCAAACTTCCACACCACATCAGTGGGAGGATGCTTGGCCCCGACGAATTTAACGTGCACCAGATCCGCTTACACGACGATTCTTCGCGGAAGCGGCTCTCGAACTTGAAGCCCTCCGGTTCCGAAGCCGAGACCTTACCACCAGACTACCGCAGCCCCACGTGGTTGAAAAGAAGAAACTTTTGGAATTTTTACTTCGGTTTATTTCACCACGGGAGGCATTTTATGTACTAGGAAGTGATGATAAGAAGACATCTCTTTGCATTGCGATCTAAGAGCGAAGTGACAGAAATTTTCCCTTTAGTTATTTTACAGACAGGGATTTATTTAACACGTGTACGCTTAGAAAAGGGAAATCTTAGGTATTTTTGAAAGGTATGTGCCATATAATTAATTATAAAATTAAAAATTTGTTTGCAGTAATAATTAATGTTTTACTTAAAACTAATAATTTGAAACTGAAGCAATTCGACGAAATAATTTTAAATAAAAATTAATGAACTGTAATTATTGAGCAAAACAATGGATAAATTTGAAGAAACAAGTAAAGATGATAAACTAAATAAAATGTATCGATGTTTATAGCTGAAGCAATTAATATAAAAATCAAAAGTAAAAATCATATGCATTAAGAATAATAATAATGATAATAAAAGATCATTTTTACATCAAATCAAGCTTCTAAGTTTTGGAGTAGGTAAATTAAAACGGATGTTGGCATGACTGTAAGTGAATGCTATTATAGCTATTACTTAATTCAAATACTGATTTTTTTTTCACTATTAAAACAATTTAAAAAAAAACAGTTTAATTTCAATTTAAAAAAGCACGAAAATAGAAAATAGTAATACATTATTTGAAATAAAAAAAAATATGAAAATCGCTATGATTCGGATAAATATCAAAAAATATTTAGAAGATAATCATGTGCAATCAATAAATGTTTCATCCCAGAATATGATATTAGATGGCATTTAGAAATATTTTTTTTTCAATTTTGGCAATGTTTTTACTAATGTTCTCGCCAATTTAGTGGCGTAATAATACCTTATCAACTTATTAGTAGCCAATACCATCTGTTTTCCAAAAAAGATAAGGAAGTATAGAATACGGCGTGTATCTAAAACGGATACTTAACACTGATTTAAAGCGGGCTTGTTCGATTTTTGTTTTAGTCTGTTTTTACTAAAAGGATTTTAAATCAATGACATAAATTGTAAGTTTTATCGAAAGCAGGTCCAATAGAATATTTTTCAATTCCATATTCCACTAAAAAAACTTTGATTAGAGCGATTTCGTATTTGACCAGAATGGCAGTAACTGAAAGTCATTCCTCAAATACATATATTTATTTATACAGTCACTTTAGACAATATTACTTGGCAACTTTAAGTTCTAACTTTTCAGTTTCTAGCTAGATAGCATGTCCAAGATTTCATTTGATCCTCTCCTTATTAGAAAGTTTCTGCCGCGAACATGTCCAGAGAAATTTAATCTCCGTCGAAGATTAACAACTCCAACGGAATAATCTTGCGCCTGTTTATTTACTGAGCAGACACCTTCTGCGGAACAGAAATTGAAAATATTTTGTCTTAGAGCACGACAACAATTAAATACGTTTCAATGAATCAAAGTTTTGAGTTATAAAGTTAATTTTAAACAAAATAAAAGTTTAAAAATATATTAAAAAATAAATCTAATATATATAGAGCTAGATTTTGGAAAATCTTTTTTAATCAATACATTTTTTTGTAATACGATTGAGATCAAAATATTTGGTTTTCATAAATTTAGATTTGTTCATGAAATACAAAAAAGTAAATTTGATAATCAATAAAGAAGAGGTAATGAATTTATTAAGAAATAATTTTCATCATTTTTTTCATATACAGACTATGCAAATAGAAAATATTGTAATTATCAAAAAATTCGAACTCGAGAATTGGACGAATCTCCTCTTTCAGTTTTCCCTTATTCCGGAAAACGTATAGTTGGAATAATGCCTGTCTGTCACTCTTTCTGTTGTTTCTAATGGCTTTTGTCTAGACTGACTTTAAGAAGTCATTTTTTTATAACTGAATGTAGTGTCGAATGCAGGGACAATTTGAACACGATTAACCAAAATCGTGAAATCTAGTTTTTTGACTATTCCAATACTTTATGTTTTCACTTGAAAAGAAAAATATTTAATTTATAAGTTGGAAAATCTTTAATAGTTATCCTTATTTTTGACATATCTAATAAAATTTATTCGTTATATAGACTTATTTACCATAATGCTTTTTCATTTCTATTCTTTCCACACACAAACTCAATGCCCGTGGGATCTATTTTCATTACTATTTAGGCCATTTCATTTCTCTTAATGTGAGCCATGACACTGCAGGGACTGCTAAGCAAACGCCCGGATATGGCGACGACTTGACTGCAACCGCTGCCGTCGTTGTTGCCACTCGTTCCGAAATAATCTTTGTCAAACGAACGACGAAACTCATTTCCCGAACAGGAAAAAAAAAAAAAAAAAAAAAAAAAAACCCGAAAGCACCGTTTCCGATGAATGTGAAATTCGTTTTTATGAAAATAAATGAGACGGACGATGCTGTTAAATGGAATGGTGAACTGTAGGAATTTCTAGACGTAGCCGTCTTATTTGAATTTCATTCGCATTTAATAAAAGGGACGTTAGAATTGCTCATTTTATAGTGTTTTTCTATGGAATTCTTCCGGATTTGGCGACATTTAAGATATTCAATGAAGCTTATTTTGATGAAGAATTTGTCCTTCCGTTTATGGATGTTGGCTTAAGGTCAATAAAGCACTTTTACGCATCCGCGTGAAGTTTTCTCAATTTTTATGATATGATCGAAAAATACAAGGTTTGGCTTGAAAAAAAAGTGAAATTAAAAACCGCGTTCAGCTGAATTAAAAAAGGATGACTGGGTTTTAAAATTGATGAGACCGATTCTTATCTTTATATACTTTCATTTAATTTCACTGTAATTGAATGTTGTAATTTGATGAAATTTGAAATAATGTTGTAATTTGATGAAAAAATCATTCAAAATACGAGTCGTTCTTATCACTCTTTCTGTACTTTTTTCGTTTAATTAGTTGATTTCACAATTTCATTCTGATCTTTTAGCTGCTTAAAAAAAAGTCCTTAAAAAAAGGCAAACTAAAGTATGAATAAGAATTTCTGTATTTTTATTTTCATGTACATTTATGAAAAAGAAATCATGAAAAGGCAAATGAAAAATTTTATATTTGCAAGGTCTATGTAGTCATTTTTATACCAATAAACAATTCTTAAGATCGTTCTTTAATTGTCCCCGTATAATCTAAAAAGGCCGGAAACTGGACATTCGAATAAATTCTGTATGAAAGATAGAAGGGGATTCCTTTTTTATACTTTTTCTATATGAAACAGAAAAGAAAAAATGTTGGCTTTTAAACAATCGAATTTGGGATTCATGATGAATTTTTACGTTTGAGAACTCCATAATTCGGAGTTCGAAGTATTATATTTGGTCTAGGAATTAATTCGTGCGGTTTTTAATAAAAAAATTAAAGCTTTATTTCAAAAGCAAAATACATAAATACGTTATCAAAAATATTGTCCATCGCTAACCACTACTTTCCTCCATCTTGCAGGCAATTTACGAATTCCGTGTTGAAAGAATTCCTCACTTTTCGAAGCGATCCAATCAGAGATCCATTTTTCAATATTTTCTGAAGAAGTGAACCGCTGTCCAAGCAAATCGTTATTCATGCAATCAAACAAGTAGTAGTCTGAAGGAGCAATGTCTGGTGAATACGGCGGGTGGGGTAACACTTCCCATCCGACATTTTCCAAATATGTTTTGACCGATTTTGCGACATGTGGTCGAGCGTTATCATGTTGAAAAATAAGTTTATTATGTCTGTTATCCCATTCTGGTCGTTTTCTGGCCAGAGCTTGTTTCAAACGCATCAACTGAAGTCGATAGCGTTCTCCATTAATAGTTTCACCAGGTTTCCGAAGCTTCAAATTTTTTTGGCTGTCCAGGTCGTTCTTGGTCTTCCAAGCCGTAATCACCACTTTTACACCGTGCAAACCACTTCTAGCACGTTCGCTCAGGTAGAGCATGGTCACCATAAACTTCCATCAAAATACGATGACTTTCGGTAGCCTTTTTCTTCATGTTAAAGTAATGAAGAAGAACCTCCCGCAAAAGCACTTTATCAGGCACAAAATTTGACATTTTCAGTTGAATAAAAATTGTTGTTGTTTCCGCTTAAACCAAATGGCATATACTAAACTAGATGCACAATAACAGTAGTTTTAAATGCATGTGTGAACAGACGTTACTATGGGACAATAAGCTAGTTACGCCATCTCTTGTAAAACCGCACGAATTAATTCCTAGACCAAATATCTGATATGTAAAATTTCAGATAGATGTACCATTGTAGGCACATGATAACATACTCTATTTCATTAATTTATGCTCCTGAATTTTTGAGTTTTCGCATTTACATGCATTATAATTAAACCTGTGTAAAACCTGTTTAAATTCTAAACCTGTGTATAGAATTTTCTTAATCTAGCTCTTTACGTTTCACGATTATCGTACTTTACTTGTACTCGGACACCTGAGCAGACAGACTTCCTTCGAATGGATTTCTAAAAAAATTCGATATAAATCTACACATTTGTTTTTAAGCTCATTACCAAGATTCATTCGTCTGGTTCCAAATATTTTTGAGTTATGGTGATTAGAGATATATAGAGAAACATAATTCGAAAAAATATGTTTTTCAGACCCAAGATGGTCTGAAATGTCAAAATCTCGGATTTAAATTTTTTGACGATTGCAATACGTTGCATAAAAGAGTGTAAAAATTGAGTCATGGTAAATTTCAATACGGTGACCCTTTGTACAGCAAAAATGTCTTACTCTTTAAACTGTCCCATCAAAGACAACATAAACTTTTAGCTTTAAAGTGAACTAATTTCTGACAGGTTGCACCAATCTATTATCTCACACGGCGTAAGACAGAAATAAATATTTCATTGTTGAAACTTTAGAATGTGAATTATCATTGTTGAGAAAATATACCGCAAGCACTAATTGTCTTCTAGACAGTTTGATTCAGCAATCCTGTTGTCCCGCTGTATGTAGGATGGTAGTTGATTCGTCGATACGCCAAACAGCAAGACGATTTATTATTTCTTTCTTGAAGCTTAGTTAGATTTTACTTGAAAATGGGTCAAATAATTTTACCTTTTCCTAACGCATTCATATCAGATGGATCAAAACCCATGCTGGTTTTCGGAGTAATTCAGACGTTAATATTCTCGCAAAAGCAGCCACCATCGTAGGTGTTTTAACTGAAGTTGCAAAACCCAATGTCATCTTAAACAGTGCCTTCAGGAAATATTTATAAGAAAATAGCAAAACTCTTGGGACAGTGGAAACACCTACCGTTTTGTTTATAAAGTCATCAAAACAGTAAAATTGTAACTATTCTCCCTGACTCTATGGAAATCTTGTTTTTCATAGGACATAGTCCATTCCTTTCTTTGCTTCACTGTTTCCTTTTATTGGAAGATGAATAATGCTCTGGTGACGAAGTCGGCGACCCCATCCACTTTGATACATCTTGTTTTTTTACTCTTTCATGACACCTCCGAAAATCCTCATCTTCGCTAGAAAGTTTTTGGTACTACAGAGTCCTTAATAATTCATCTTCCAAAAAGGAAATATAAACGTAATTAGATTTCTAATTGATCATGGAGAATTATTCCAATTAGATTAACCCTATCATTTCCCCCGTGCATTGTTTTAATATTTCTCGCATTTTATTCTTAATATATCTTTAAGCCTCCTCAAGTACCTAACTTTTTATAATTGCTTTATTTTTTCACTCCTAATATACATTATCATATTCATTTATCCAGTTTTATTGTTCTCCAGATATTTTTCATTCTAGTTTTCATCATTTTATATGCATTTGCATTTTGTTATTTGTCTGTTTCTTTCCAATTGATTGCAGTGTAATTTTTAAAAATAAAATCTATCTATAACTATACTAAACCGAAAAGGGGTCAAATAAGCTCTAGAAACGGAGGTGTGGTGTTAAGTGTTAAAAAATTTATATTTAACTTGTTTCATAATTGTAAAGATGGAATTTTATAATCAATTTTTCACTGTTAAAGCTTTGAAATTTCATACACTTATACGGTCTCTATGATAATATTTTAGTATATTCAAACCTTTAATTATTAATTAATCATTTGATTTAATTAAATTTTGATTCACACGAGAGTAGTGATAGTGAATGTGATGAAATATATTAGAATTGTCTGTAAAAAGTTTAATGATGAATTATAAGTTAAATTCACAAAAAAAGCATTTAATTTTTTAAAAAGCTAGTTTTTAGAATGTGGATAATGTGTTTAAAAGAATGTACTTTTTAGAACTCGCATAAAGTTTTTTATTTATATTAATTAACATATTATTATTTAAATGAACATATCCTATATTTTATCACATTTGTTGTTTTAAGATAAGATAATTAAATACTCTTCAAAATGTACTCAAAATACTGAATTTCCTCTATGAAAATTCCCATTTTCATTAAATGTATTGGCTGATTATTCTAGAAATCTCAATTTACAAACAAAAAATATCACGTGCTTGAAACCATGGAAAAGGAAAGAACACGAATATAAATCCTTTCAGAATTTCCCGACACATTTCATTCGTTCTAGTTGAAGAGCAAGGGCAAGAATCGATATGGAAAAAAAAGATGCTAATTAGGCACTCGAGCACAAAAAGGGTCGATTTGTTTGAAAGACATGTTACTATGAGCTCTTCCTTTTTCTCAACTTACTGACATTCTGAATGGCAGAAGTGCAACAAAAGGAATTTCTGTTTAGAAATTCGAAAAAGCAAACAAATGCTTTCTCTCCGGATGTTTGCAAATAATCTCAAAATAAATATAAATATGCAAACTTACATTTCCTCTTATTATTTCTTTCTTGCGTGTCTCAATGTCGCCTACAATTTTGAAATTATCTTATAATGCATGTTACTCTCAGTTTGCCTTCTCATATAGAGAGTAAACAAAATGAAAATATTATGACCATCAATAATTCGATCTAGAGAGTTTTATGAATCTTCATGCTTCAAACCTCCACGAGACTATAAAAATGATTTTTGGAAGGACATCAGTTTACGAAAGTAATAACTCTCTCTCTCTCTATATATATATAATATAATAAACCTAATGCATAAAATCTGGTTTAGTTTTATCAATACAAGTATATTATAAATAGCTACACTGATCCGCCCCATTTAATACGGAAAAATTTGAACGACCGGATGCTGTAGTAGCATTGCGAGGGAACTAAGGTTACGTCCTATGAGCCATCACTGTCCACACTTTAACCGGGTGGGAGTCAAGTCCAGTTAATAGTAGAGAGTAGGTACTCCTATACCATTTTTGTATCCACCAGGGCGGCGGGAACCAACCTCCATTCTGGAAACTTCTTATTCCAGTGCCTGATGTACCTGGCCTAGGGGATCACTGGACATGTAGATGTATCTCAGATTTTGGTCCAGATTCAGAATTAAATTGATTGTCTGTCCGCCTGTTTAATCATTTTTATGTGAATGTAATAATTCAAAAGCCTTAAAGGCTAAATGCATGAATTTTATTTTATGAATTTATCACCAAAATTGTAAATTAGTAACAAAATTAGACAAATCTATCAACGGGAAGACATACTATTTGAAAATGTACATTCGTTATTTTCTTTAATGTATGGCGAAATACAGCGCCATATTGAAGAAGTATATGAAAAAAACATGCCACTTATCATATAATTAATTTCAGGCGATTTAATTGTTTTAGGATGAAAATAAATTCAAGTAAGCTAATAGAATTTACTGAGCAAGGCTGTTTAGAGTTGAGGGGGAAATTAAGAATTTTGGCTGATTTTGTAATTATTATAGTTTAGCTCTTCAGTATAATTTATTACATAAATCAGTTCCGGAAACAATTTTATAGGAATGAAACTAAAGAAATGTAAAACATAAATTTCAACAACTAAAACATTTTGAACAAAAAAAAATCCCAGAAAATATGATCAACAATAATAATTAAGTAAAATATTTTCAGATTCATAAACACCTCCTTTTAACATTAGTTAAGGGTTATTAAAAATTAATTAATGCAAGAAATTTGGTTTCAAGGCTACTCCTTCCGCTTAGGAACAAAAAGTTAAAAATGAAATGAAAAATACAGAAACTATTAACGTAATTTTTTTCAAATAAACTGTAGGGCCGTGGTAGCCTGGTGGTAAGGTCTCGGTTCGTGAGCTGTAGGGTTTCAGCTTCAAGACCCGATTCCACCAAAGAACCGACTTGTAAGAAGGATCTGTTGCACGTTAAGTCCATCAGGGCCAAACGTTCTCCCGCTGGTGGGGCGTGGTGTGTAGAGGGGCTGCCAGCTCAGGTGTCGTCCTCGTCATCTGATCCGCGGTTCAAAACGACGATAGTTCTAGTGTTGCTTGAAACGGAATGTTAATATAACTAAAACAAAAAAAATTCAAATAAACGGTTTGTTATGATTAAATTCAAATACATTCATCAAAACATTTCATTGCATCCATTTACTAATGTTAAAATTAAAAAATTACCTTCTTTGTGTATCACTTCCCAAGTTTCACTCCTGCTTTCATTCGCAGTATATACAATTTTTAGCTCGCACTCCTATTATTTATAATAGACTGATTCAATTAAATTCACGTCTTTTTTTCTTCTCAAATAGCATGTTAAATTAAAATATATATTCCATATTAATCGTTTCCCTACTTAAAAAGTGAATCTAGACCTAATCTAGGTCGCCGAAAGCGGCTAGTTATATGTAATTCAGTATTGGCAACATTTTGTTTATTTTTGTACTTAAACTCCCTATTCCCTTATTATCTTGCAATTTCTTTGTGCCTCATGCGTTCGTAGGCAGATAAATAAATTAATAAAAATTCAGAGCACACCTGTGAAAATTCCAAATTATGCTAAAATATAGATTCGGAATAATATGGTAATCTAATATTCTGCTTACCCCTTTACAGCATGATAATATCCAAAATCATTATAAATTGTTGGTGCCCATTTATTTTTCTATGCCATTTTAGCACATGCGAGGATGCGTTTATGAAAATTCTGCGGAAATAAGAGAAAAATAATATTTTTGCATTGCGTCTAAGATAGATTTTTTTGTAATGTTAGAATTAAAAAAAAATGCACCAAAATATTTCAAACTTCGTTACACCATATCGAGCCTTTTTAAGGCATTGTAATGAAAATGTCTCAGAATAAGCATCAGGAGTGAAAATGGAAGGAAATAAATATCAATACCTTTTATTATGGCCTCTTCAATTTTTGAAAATCTGAGAAAATATGCATTATTATTTGAGAAAAATATAAAAAAAGTTAAGTTATAAAGGTTTAAACATGAATTTCGCTGACTAAGCTAAAAGAACCAGACTATTAAAATTGTCTTTATTTTATCAATAAAATATCGTAAAGAAAATACATTTTTGAAACATTTGGGAATAAAAGAGAGATTTCTTCTGTTTCCTAATGAAATATTTATTGTTCTTTGTTTTTACCAGCACAAAAAAATTCTTACAAATACCATAAGTTAAAAAATAAACCATATTACCTTTCTTTTGTAAGGAATTTGAAAAAAATTTAATGAAAATAACTGAAAAAATTAATTTAGTTTATTGCTACTCTTTAGAGATAGGAATCATAATCTATATAATTCACTATATAGATAGCATAATTATATAATTATCTTCATAATTAATCATATAGATAAGTTTTATCTATTAAGTAATGATAACATATTATTCACTATACAGTTAAAACTCACTTTTATATATATAAAAAAAATATTAAACATCCATTACTTGTGTAATATTTCTTTTGGTTAATTTTTTGTTTGTGTGTGTGTTACAGGAAAGTAGAACTTGAAGACAAATTTAAACATGGCGCTCAGCTGTGGTGCCAAATGTGCTAAAGGAGTGCTCATAACATTTAACCTTGTGTTCTGGGTATGTACGCTCTTCTAACCCCAATTTATTTATTTATTTAATACTTTAAATACTTCTAATGTATTATACTTCCAAGTTAATTTAAAATAATTTTTTTTTTGTCTTTGAACTTGTCAAATTTTACTAAAATTAGATTAATCAAAAATGATTTGATATTTTAGAAAATTAAATTATTATCATATTATAGTTTTCTTTAGTCCTAAAATTGTTTTTTGTGGATTTTTTCTAATAGAATGGGTGTCTCAAAAATATTTAATATACATCAAAGCCTAACAATCTTGCTTTTTTTTATAATCGAGAAAGATAATCTCACGAATTCCTAGTTATTTTATTTATTTTCTCTTAAATTTTATCTCATTCTGATTGCTATGTGTTACAGAGACGGCATCTTTGCACGGTATATTCTCCCATTTCTTGTAAGCTTCGACCTTGATTCTGTTTCTATAGACGATAATCCCCAAGATCACAAGGCTCATATTGTCATACAATACTTAGAATGTAAAATACTGCCACGTATAGAATGGCCAGTATGATCACCCGCCTTGATTCCCATCGAACATATATGGAACGTCCTAATGAAGCATTTAAATTCCTTTCTGGATTCTTCTTTGAACTTTTCGAGCAAAGACAGTGTTTTCTCCTTTCGTAGGCGCAGATACTCCAAACCGTCACAGATAATCTTATGTCTTGCATGAATCAACATGTTTGGCGTATGTTAGCAGCAAAAGTCACCACAACCCTTGATAGCAAACCTCCACTCTGAGCTTTTTTGTCACCAAATATATTATTTCCGTCCGCTTTATTATTTGATTATTTATATTTCTGCCTTAATTATTTTATTATTTATTGAACATTTTATTTGTATAGAGCTAGATTACTGGCTTTTATTCTGCATCACGAAGTGGAAAAGTTTCAATAATTTTTAATAGACAGTTTTCATGTTATCCGTTTTTTGGTTTGTACACAGTGACTTTATCATAGTCTTTCGATATATTTTTAGTTTTTTTTTAATACCACATCTCATTAACTTTCACATCCTCACTTAAATCTGACGATACTAAGCTCTTTGAAGAAAACATTTCACTGATTTAAACTTATTATCATATAACTTATTTAACCAATTTTCGATTTGAGGGGAGTGTCATGGAGTGTTGAATTCAAGGTTCTTAACCTCCGGACATAGCAAATAAATGCGGTATTGCCATGGCAATGAGATTCCTTAGTAAGTAAATTTCTCAAGACTCACAGCGATGCTGCATTGAATGATTTCGCTTCTTTGCGTATGATCTGGTACATATTGTCACGAAATTTCTCGGGTTCGTTTGGATAGTGGAAGTTATATGGTGTGGAGAACGCTCAATAAGCAGGCGACAGTAGAATAAAAACAACGACGTTTATTTACACGTCGACAATTATCTTCAGCTGCGAAACGTGCAAACAGCAGCACACAACAAAACTCTACTGCAGACAGTAGCGCACAGCTTAGTTCAGCACTAGCTTGACTCCGTCGCTGCTCTGCTAATCCCTGAAAGACCAGATTCCGACTACTCCTCTCTGTCGCTTGCGACTACTCCGCTCCGTCGATTCCGACTACGACTACTAATAGATGCGGCTGCCTCCTTTTATAGGTCTGAGGAGGTGGGGCTAGAAGCCTGTCAACCAATCAGGAACGTTCGAGGCGTATCTCGGTTCCTAATGGACGGATCGTGAAAATTCTCGTTGTTTCGGGTATAATCTATTTTGGTGCCAAAGTCGCCAAGCTCTGGCGACACCTGGACTCAATCCAATACAGATGACTGTAAAACAGCCTTTCTGATGATTGAACCAACTATGCTGGGAAGCAGAATTGCAAGTGTGTAACAATATGTTGTAACGAAAACGCATTAATACTTGGTTCTCTTATGAAGCTGATATATGGAATCTATCTATACATAATTCTCTAATTACCTATACATAGTTCTCTATCTAATTGTTTTACTGTTCCTTTCAGAAGTACGAATTGGCCTTCTATGTCAGGCATTTAGCATAGTTAAATATGTTGCTAGAAGGAAAAGAATGTCACCTCAATAGAATTCGCAATTGCGGACAAATCTCTTCAAGTTTTGACCTGAAAATAGAGACAACGAAAATATACTACCATAAATTATGTGGTATTGTAATAAGCTGAATCAATCACTTAAAGTATTACGCAAAATCAAATACTATGACACAATGTTGCATTCTTATTGAAATCTAACCAAAATTACCTCATCAACACAACTTAAACTTATTTTCATAATTAATGCAGCTGTGTTTTTATGACTCCCAGCTGGAATCTATTTTTAGAGGGAAATTTTGTTGATCTATAATTTAAAAGATAAGCAACCCGTTAGAATGTTTGTAGCGAGCCTTTCGCTGAATTCATATTAATTTCTCTCTCCCAAGCTTTCTTGACGTACAATTGCAGCGTTCATTTTTTAAAAATGCTGATTGTTTCCGTAGCTATCCGGATGCGCCCTGATAGCGTTCGGCATCTTCATCTTAATCGAGGAGGAGAAGTCGGCGTTGTTCCGCCTTTTAAAAGTGGACGAGAACTATGCCCACCTGCAGTACCTGGCGTTCGCCTTCATCGGAATAGGGGCACTCGTCTTCATCGTTGGCTTCTTCGGTTGCTGCGGAGCCATGCAAGAAAACAAGTGTATGCTTGTGATGGTGAGTAAGCTATTACAATCTTCACGATCATTCGGCTCATTTTGCACTGTAATGTGATTTATTTTTACTTATCTCCGGTTTTTAATTTTTTAAAAATAATTTTGTGAAATTAATCATTAGAAACGTCACTTGATGTGAGAAATTTTAAATGAAAAATATAATTACAGGAACTCTGGCAATTCTTTTTTTTTTATATGCAGCTTTCATTTATATAAATATGCTATTCAAATTAACTGTATCAATATTGAAAGACCCCAAATGATCGCACAGCGAAACTATAACAGGCGCTCGTGATCATTAAATATCATTACGAAATTTTCTCTCCCTTTCTTTAAAAGTGTGACTAATTGAATACTTGTAATGCATGCTTTGCTCGATAAGGATGCTTGTCCATTGGTTTAGAAAACAGGGAAATTTTCTAAAAATTCTGAAAGAAAGTCCGATCATACATTTGCTTAAGAGTCATAAATTAAGCGAGCTCTTTTTTTATATATATACTAGCTCTAAAAAATATGATCCATCATTCTAGTTTTTGAGGGGCAGAAAGTTTTTATCATCCTTGAAAAACAAAGCAAAAATCTCTAGTATCACAAAATTCTGTGGTAACCGAACTCGAATGATCTTTAAAATAGGAAGATAGAAGCAATTACATAAAACATATTATTATTCTTAAGAGTGAAATTATATGCAAATGCAATTGAAATCAGCAAAGTCTCCCAGAACCAAATACATATGCCCACTTAAGGTATCTCGGAACTAGATTTACGTATCTGTAGGAAAGGCAAGATGTAGCCAGACTTCTTAGATTGACCCAATGAAGCGTCGGAGATAAAATACACATACAGCAGGGTATACGAAGAATACCAAAACTAAAAGAGGGTTATGCAAAGGATTATGCGTTTTAATAATTAGCGATCATTAAGGCAAGCAGCATTGGTCAAAGAACGTTTCCGCAGTGTCATCTGTAAGTTGCAACACGAGTGCAAGGAACTGTGAATTTTCTGGAAGATTCTGCGAATGGAAACTTCTTGGTCTTTTTCAGTAGCAACTGAAATGCTTGCAATGCTCGATGAGTATTATCAATGGAAGCATCATGTCAGACTACTGAAGCATCATGACTGATCCACTATTAGCCCAAGTAAACGTAACTTGTTTATGTATGCCACACCTGAAATCAATGGGTGCATCAGTTAGGCGAGCTATAAGGAACTGTGCATCAATGCAGAGTAGCTTCTGGTTCAAAAGCTACAACAGCACATGATTCAAAAAGATAAAATAGTAGCCCAGGTATCAAATAAAGTGATCTCCCAGAGCTTCAGCCCATAAATGGCTCTTTATTATAAGATATCGGATCGCACTGAAGTCACTCTCCCTGAAACTGAAATGAAAGAGGTTTGGTTTGGTTTA
This sequence comes from Argiope aurantia, assembly GCA_026543865.1. Lineage (NCBI taxonomy): Eukaryota > Metazoa > Arthropoda > Arachnida > Araneae > Araneidae > Argiope > Argiope aurantia. Next base: position 97,605 of record JAPMOR010016871.1, read on the forward strand.
GTTATATTAACGTCCCGTTTAAAGCAACACTTGGGCTATTTTGGGACGGACCTCGTAATTTTGAACCGCGGTCAGATGACGAGGACGACACCTAAGCTGGCACCCCCCTCTCCACACCACACCACACCAGCGGGAGGACGTTTGGTCAGGACGGATTTAACGTGCAACTGACCCCCTTACACGACGGTTCTTCGGTGAAATCGGGTCCCGAACCTGAAACCCTCAGGTTCCAAAGCCGAGACCGTACCACCAGGCCACCGCGGCCCTGAAATGAGAGAGAGAGAATGTCAAAATTTCCTACCGCTATTTAAGGAAATAATTCTGGCTTTCCTTGAATCCGAGTCGTCTGTTTTTTAAAACTTATTCTCCATGATCAATAGGTGTTTTTATACGTTATGTCACTGCATGTAACTTAACTCTATAGTAAAAGAATTTCAATCAAGAATTTACCTATATGAATACTCAGTTTGACAAAACATTAGATAAAAGTCTTGCACAATTTGCCTTATATATTTGAAATACGATTCATTATTTCACATCCAGGGTGGTCTTTTAGCGGTAATTCTACTTTCAGTGAGTTAAGTTCCTTTTTTTACTCTATTTCATTTTGATGATTTAATTTTACAAAAAAAATGCATAAAAATATAATCAATTGTCGAGAAGAAAATATATTATAGGCAAGGTTACATACTTACTCTGAAATTAAAAAAAGAATTTGGTAAAAACAATTTGCATTTTTTTTATTTCAAATTTTTGGTTAATGAATTAAATCTGCTAGTAAATGCCAATATACTTAAAATATCTTTAATTTCTTTTCAGTACTTCATTTTTCTTTTCATAATTCTCGGCTGCGAGTTGACTGTTGGGGTACTGGCCATAGTCTTCCAAGAAAAGGTATGAGGGCCTCTTTTATTTATCCGCAGCAAATCAAGTCAAATTAAAATTTTATTGCTATCATATGAAATTATATTTTTTCCCGTAAGATTCTGGTTTACTTCCTAAAATGTATAAATTCAGGTTTTATAGTGATATCTATTCTACCTATGCAAGACGAATTAGAACAGACTGATTTTTATAGATGGTACAATAAATTAATACAAAAAAAGTTTTCCAAAGAGATTTATTTGTGTAAAGGATTTATTGAGACACAAAAGACAATAAATGCATGTGTAAGTATGCATATATTGTTTAACATGCAGTATTGCTGACAAGTATTTTTGCAATTAATGCTCGAAACTGTGCCCATTCTGCATGCAAAAACAATAATTTGCAGAAATAGAATATCTGATGCGCTTTTAAATTTGTGATAGCATCTCATATAAAGATTGTGTCCATTTTTTGATTCCTGATTGTGTTTGAAACCACATGTTCAATGGATAATATTGCAGTTTTCGGCAGCCTTTAACTTCGGGCCATGAATTTTGAAGCCTTATAGACATAAAAATTGACAGTATCATAATTATGTACCCAATGATATTTTAACAGGAAGGATAGATCTAGATACTTGAATATCCTGGTAATTCAAAACAATTTCACTGATTACAAATGGCTATAACTTACAGACGGTTTAAAGAATAATAATTGAACACAATATAGAAGGGAGCTTAAAGTTTTATTTCCCTTTGCGACTTGTCATGCCACTTGGGTAATACTTGTAAGGTAGTTAATTTCTTACCAAACACTGTGAAATATAATATTTTTTATTGAATTTGGTTCCCCATGTCATTAGAATATATTGTTACAAACCTGCAATTCGGCTTCCCAGCATAGTTTGTACCACTATCAGAAAGACTGTTTTAAAGTCATCATTATTGGACGGAGTCCGTGTGTGAAGTCGGAGGTCCCAGAGCTTGGCGACAAACTTGGCGACTTGGCGACGAATTTGGCAACTTTGGCGCCAAAATAGATAATACCCGAAACATCGAGAATTTTCCCGATCCATCCAGTAGGAACCGAGATACGCCTCGAACGTTCCTGATTGGTTGAGAGGCTTCTAGCCCCGCCTCCTGAGACCTATAAAAGGGGCTGCAGCTGCCATTAGCCAGACAGAGTAGTCCGAGTTGGAATAGTCCGAGTCGGAAATCGAAGATAGAGTGGACGGAGTTATTCGAAGAAGAGTAGTCGGAATCGACGGAGCGGAGTAGTCGGAAACGACGGAGTCAAGCTAGTGCTGAACTGAGCTATGCGCTACTGTCTGCAGTAGATTCTGGTTGTTTGCTGTCGTATGCTACACGTCTCGGCTGAAGATAGTCGTCTCTGTGCTGTATATAGCTGTCGCTTTTGTGCTGTCCTGTGTATCTTCGTGTAAATAAACGTCGTTGTTTTTATTCTACTGCCGCCTGCTGATTGAGCGTTCTCCACACCATATAACTTCCACTATCCAAACGAACCCCGGGAGAAATTCGTAACAATATTGTTTGCTTTTCTTTGCAATGAAGAACGGACTGAAGATGACTGTTAATTGAAGCACAGCACGAATATTGCTCGTGTGATAAAAAAAATCAATAAAAGTTTTCTGAACTGTGTTCAAATGTTATCTTCTTATGATTGTGCATAAAGAAAATACATTTCCTTACAATCGGTGCATTCATTTTCAATAACTCTGGATTTATGTGATTAGTTCATGTTGAAATAATATTTATTCAATGACTATTAAAGTTCTCAAACTAATTTTTAAAATCAAAAGTAAGTTTTCGATAAAGGTTAATTTTCTTGAACAGTATTACAGTCAATTTTTGTATTGTTTTTTCAAAGGGCACCTATGACCTCGAGGACAAATTCAAAGAAACTTTGAAGACAAAGTATGGCTTAGACGACCCCATCACAAAAGCGATTGACCTTGCTCAGACAAAAGTGAGTAATAGCAGTATAATTATTTAAAAAAATGGGATCTGAAATCAACCCATTCTTTCTTTCTGTTAATTCAGGAATAACACCTAAAAATTAGATTGTAAAAATTAGACCCATAGGATGAAAATTGAGTTTTAGCCATTTAGTCTCTAATAGAATGCACAGATGCTCTACTATTTTCAAAATGCTCTGGTATTTATTCCATTATGGAAGATAGAATATAGATAGAGTCTATTTATGTAATGTTCTTTTCGAAGAAATACCTTGTGAAATTATGCATTTTTGTCATCGTTCATGGAAAAATGTTGATGTAGATCACAAGTCTCCTTCCTGGTGTCTCCTCTAGTGCCTGCCTCCTATTTTTCACATCTTGAGGATCATTGCTTTTTAATCAAAACCTTTATCTTATCAATACATTTATCCAGACCTTGAAAAATCGTTGCCACTTAAACAAAATCTTTATACTGTCGATGCATTTCGTCAACTTTAAGAATCATTGCCACTTTAGCAAACTTTTTATCCTGTTGATGTGTTCCATCATATTTTGAGAATCGTCGATTCTAAAGCAAAATCTTTATCCCATTGATTTATTTCTTCAACTTTGAGAATCATTGAAACTTAAACAAAATCTTAATCAAAGCGAAAAGTAGCATTTTTTGACGACTACAAACCTTCATTTTTATCATATTTTCTACATGAGGAAATAAAATAGTATAATTAAATAGAAATATGAAGCTCCAAGACATCCTATTGCTTTTAAAAAGCAACTATTCAGCTAATATGCCATTTAACTTCTCTTTTTTATTCCTTGCGTAATTTACAGATATTAAACAGAATTCTTCTCCGTTTGCTTTTAACAATGGAAGAAAATCAAATATTAAATATTTTACGGAACAATGAAAAAAACAAAAAATTTTCTGCGTGAATATTTTCGAAAGTTATGGCGGAAAAACGCCGAAATTCAACTTCATTTTCAATTAATTAAGATTTTTAAAAATAACTCTAATGTGCACATTTCCACCCTTCGGGATATATGTGTCGAATTTGGCTATTGTAGGTCAAAGGGGCTGGCCTGTCGAGCGCATACAGGCACACATGTTCGTTTTTATTAGTAGTAGATAGAAACTAAGCAAAGTCTTTTTATAGTTTAAAAAAGCGTCTTAGAATTATATTTCAAAAATTTGGCGAATAGTATGCAAAATTTCATAAAAATCTATCGTTTTAATATTAAAATCACTTATCAAATTTTAAACGTTTAACTTTTTTCATTCCTGTATAATCATATTCAAAAACAGACTGATAAACATAATTTTTTCTCACATATGTTATTAATTAATTGTTATATTTTAAATTAATTTTTAATTTATGTTATATTTTAAATTATTCTTGCACAACCACTTAGTAAGTAATCTCATTTCCATGCCATTACCCATCTCACCTGTTATTTCCGGAGGTTAAGAACCTTTAGTTCAAGTACTCCGTGAAACTCCCCTCAAATCGGCAAATCGATAAACTTAATTCTAGAAATAGATTTTTTGATGCAGGTGTTTCTAAAGAGTATAGTTGCATGAAATCCTTGAGGACAAATTTTTTTATTGTGAAAATATTTTTTCCTTCTGTATTTTCTAAGTGAGAATGTAAATATTTTTTTTTCTGAAGCTTTTCAAGCAACTTATACATCAGAATATACAGTTATCGTATTTTAGATGTAACATGACAATATGTCTGAACATATTCAAAATCACTAAATGCTCGTAAAATAATCTTTTACTATTCAAATGGCAATTTTGTATGAATTTATTCTTTACATAACTCTTATTTCAATTATAGTTCGAATGCTGTGGCGTCCGAGATGGCGGCGATTATGCAGACAGCTCTTGGAAGAAGAAAAACGAAGAGAAGAACGTCAGTCCTACCTGTTGCGTTCTGAGGAATGCTGGTCAGCCCGATTCCTACATGGATCCTCAACCCCTTAATGAGAGCATGTGCCAGAAAGAAGACGGCATGAATATGAGATTCAGACATCAATCTGTGAGTATCATTGGCTGGCCTTATTTTATTGTTTATTTTAAAATAATTTTTAATCTCTCCAACACTAGATGTCCTATTAGCTATTTTTTCTTGTACAAAATTTAAAGTGTTATTAAAAAGAAGAAGAATACGAGGTTCCAATAAATTATTTCAAAATGTATGAAAACATTAAAATTAAACCCATCTGTCCTATTTTATTGGATAATTAATATGCCCAATTATAAAATATTTCGGGTAATCAATAATCATTCTATTACATAATAAATAATAATTCTCTTATAATGAAATTATCATCACTTCTTTCTAAACTAACTTTATGGATTAAGGGTATGAAATATAGAAAATACGGAACAAACTAAAACCGGGTTTCTGGTTCTAATTTTCGAATTGAGGAGAGGCCACAGGAGGGTCAGTTTAAAATTATTATTTGCCGAATTACCTAATAAATAAATTTGCAAAAAATACAAATTCTATAAATTATAAAACATTAGAACAATAATGAGTGTTTATAACGAATTATTGAAGAGCTATTAAATTCATTAAAATATATTTAAGTATATTTTAGAATTGAATATTAATAATTCAATGAACTGATTGTGTTATATTCCATTCAGTTAATCCTGTGAAATAATATTTTTTAAATATTGCGGTTGCTTGAAATTTATTATTTCTTTATAATCCATCGCAATGAATAAATGCTTTTATTTTAATTCCGGAGATCATTAATTAATAGTTTTGGTTAATTTTTCGAGATATTTTTCAAAAATTCAATCTTTCTGTCCGTGTTATACATGTTAAATATATAAATATTTTTACAAGGTTATTTTAAAAAATTTAAACTAAAATAAACCAATAACATGCATTAAACAACATATCTTAGCAATTAAAAAAAAGTTTGTAGTCTGAAGCTAAATTGGTCAGTCAAAAAATAGAGTCTTATAATGTCTGGTATCTGGGGCCATAAAATGCCTAAATCAGCCCTTCGAACAAAAAAATTTGAATGCTTATTTTCACTAAATTCGGCGCCTTCATTTCTTTTTAAATTTTTTTATTGTTTAAACAAGCAACATCAGGAATATTCATCGAGTGTCATTTGTTTTTCAAAAGAGAAACAAAAGTCAAATATCAATTCCTACTTTATCATTTTGAATCAGAGAAAGTGGCAATTGTAATAAGCACAATTTTTTTAAAAAAAATATGCGCTGCCAAGTATCCAAGTGTTCGAAAATGTGATTTATTCCTAATTTAGAAGGGGGGGGGGGATATAGGATAACAGAAGATGAATGGAACGAATATTTTTTACGTGTTTTTAGTTGTTAAACAAGTAAAAATGTACTATTATGTCAAAAAATATTCAGATATTTTTTTTATTACCGAAGGACAAGTCAAGTAGAACTGATTTACTTGGAATTCCCATTCAACAATCATTCTTATCGCAGCTAATACAAAAATGTAAATGCATATTGCAATTCTCCAGGGCTTTTGCAGCTTCTCACTGCACTTTTCTGGAACTTGAGAATCGTTGCTCTTTAAGCAAATTTTACATTCCAAAAGAAAAAAGTTTTATGCAGTGATATCAGCAGAATAGTGTTTCTTCAGAATATTGAAATGTGATGTTTTGATAGATAATTTGACATCAGGTGAGATTGTGAGAGTAATATTGTGGCGGAGAACCAACAATTTGATTTTCCAAAGTTCCGGTTATTTATAACATATAGGATCATTTACATGTTTAAAGACTCTAATGCTTTCTTTTTTTACTGATTTTGTGACCATTTGAATTAAATTTTCACGTACAACCTTCCTTGTTGTCGAAGAAAAGATATCTTTTCCCACGATAGGATGCTTGTATTCATGAACTGCGAGTATACACTGTATGCCTTTGAATTAGATGAGACCAGTTATAATTATTTTCACTAACTCAGTAGAAAACTGCATTATTCATTTACTTTTCAAAAGTTTCTCAATTTCTTAAACGTAGTAATATTTGTTTTGTTGTTTCTCTTCTGTTTGTATCAAATCATACTAAATCTTATTTCGCTTCAAGATTACTTTTTGGATTTTTCATAAAATGAAACATATTCATTTTTGTAAATCGTCCAACATAATATTAATTTTGATTTGGAAATTATTTTTCAATTAATTTTGATTCTTGTGTGTGAATCTTGAATTTCATACAACTCAAAATGCACATTTATAAATTTGCTCTTAAGCATATTATAAGTGAGTTTCAACATGAATATAATAAAATTCTAGTGCATATTAAAATTCAAATGATGATATTATTATTTTTTATGAGATAATTGTTTAAATTAAATATTTCTATTCTGTAATTAACTTTACATTAAGATTAGAGCTTGAAAAAAAACTGTTCGCTAATGATACATTCGATTAATAAACTTATGAATATAATAAGGGTAGGGATTGCAATACCGGGATACCTAATACCGGTATTTTGAGCCATTTGCACAATTTTGTAATACCGGTATTCACAAGTTTAAATACCGTTTTTACGGTATTTACAAGAAATTTCTAAAATTGTCTCCGCTATATGTTCAGGGATCGCCAACATAGCAAAATAGTATACGTTTTTGTTTTTATGTCTCCCTAACGGGAGAAATTAATTAGCTAATTAATGTCTTAATTAATTGCTTAAATCTAAGCGAAACATAGATTATCCCTGAAAGAAGATATTGTATCCATAACGACTGATGGAGCAACAATTATGAAAAAAGCTGGAAAGTTGATTGGTGCAAATCAGCAATTGAGCTATGCTCATGGAATTCAATTAGGAGTAACAGATGTATTATATAAAAAAAATAAAGAACAGAAGAATACAAATACTGTGGATATAGAAACTTCGGATTCCAAATTTGAAAAGAGTAAGAGTGAAAGTGATATTGACAATGAAATGTAATTGTTGAAGAAGGTATTGCTAATGAGGATGAAATATTAACCCATCAAGAATTGTTTCCTATAATTTATAAAGCTCGAAAAATTGTTAAGATATTTAAATGTTCCCCTATAAAAAATGACATATTACTAAAATATATACTAACTAAAAATAAAATAGAATATATGCTAATATTAGATTCTAAAATACGTTGTAACAGTTTACTCTTAATGATGGAACTATTTTTGAAACTGAGAAATCCAATCGAAAAAGCAATAATCGACTCAAACCTGTAAATTAATTTTTCAGATAGAGAATTCGACTTAATATCCAGAACTGTATCAGCTCTACTTCCAATAAAACTGACTATTGAGGCATTATGTCGG
>JAPMOR010016882.1:0-13612 GCA_026543865.1 Argiope aurantia
AGAAACTTAAAGTATTTTTCTTTCCTTTTGTTGTCATATTACTGCAGGTCCATCCGTTTTTTGCATTCCATACACTGGTTTTAATTTTAGAATTTTTAAAAAACTAAGCTTCTTTGGATTTGCATTCCTTTTTCCAATTTATTATTTTAAAGTTCCCGATGCAGAAAAGCAGAATATATTTTGAAAAACATGAAACATGCCCACTCTCATTTTAAAATATATTCAACTTTTTTTTCAATACTTTATACTTAACTGTATATTTTCATCAATAATTCATGTCTTCACTTGTCATAAATATATTTTCTCATCTCTAAAATACGATGGTTTCAAAATTAATTCATTCTAAAGTTTGGCATCTTTCTTCCTGTAATGCTATTTCCAAAATCTGCCAATATGGATGCAGAAGGAGGAATATTATCCAAAAAATAACTTTATCGACGGATTAAGTTTTGGAAATGGAATATGTAAACATGCCAACGCATGGAATTCACAAACATCTTGAATATACGTTTTTCAAACAAATAAATCATTTCTTAAGTATTTAATTTAATCCATTGAATGTGCAATCTGAATCTCATTTCGTATTGCATTAGAAAGGATGAGAATACGGATACGAAATGCAATATCCTCTTGAATTTCATTTTTTAAAATATTAATTTGATATATTATGTATTGGAAAAAGGCATCTGAGTGGAAGAGATAAATTGATAATTTAAATAAAGATGTATTAAATTATTAACAAATCCGGATATTTTAAGCAATATAAAAGATTAAAAAAATTTAAAATAGTATTTATCTTTATGATTGCATTTCGCTTTAAACTTTTGAAAGAGTTTTCATTTTATAAAAACTAATTAATTTAAAATGTAATGAAATATCAAACGTTATTCAGAATACCAAATAGGAAATTATGCTAAAACATCAGGTATGAAGTTTTAAATAAATTAGTTATCCGGGCTTACAGCAAAGATAACTGAAATATGATTAATTCAGAATTTATTATTCATTATGGCTGGACAGCTATAAAATTAGGGAAAACATTTAAAAGTATAATATTTGATTTTCATCAATATTTTGAAATTTTTTATACATTTATCTCATAATTTTTTAAACTTGCTTCTCTGTAAATTTTCCTATTCAGTTTATTTACTTTTCGTATACTAGCAGAAAATGTTAATTCTGTTACACGTTTAAATGAAACACAACAAAATTATTTTAATAGTTAGATTTTTTATTTATGATTGTTTTATATTATCTAATTTATTTATTTTGAAACATAAAACTATTTGTCTTTTCGATCGCTAATTCAATCACTAATCATGATCAAAACAGTGCTTCGGATCTTTATAATAAGACCACAATCTAAATCTAAATTTCCTAATCTTTCAATGTTTAAACTGACAGTAAAATAGGAAAATTGAATTCCATCTTGACTTGCTTTTATTTGAATGCAATCCTTTAAACTCGTTCCCCTCAGGGGCTCACCTACTTTAGGTGAGTACGGGTGTCCCAATCCCGAGGTTCCCAGGGATCTTTACTCCCTTTATGTTTATTCTCCCCTCCGTCTTCTGCTTTTAGCTGTCGTCCTTCTTTCCCTCGAGGGTAGGCGATGGAGCTCTCCATGAGAAGCAGTTGCCGCTCTGTTTGCTTCCTGCTTCTCATGGACAGCAAATACCCCCACGTGTTGGTCGTGCGTGGCGACCCATTAGACGGGTGGTGCACTGTGGTCCCCGGTGTATCAATCGGCTGGTACCTTGTCACCTGAGTGGCTAGTCTGCTAGGGATCAAGCGAAGGGGTTACTCCTTGGGCTTGGCGTTAAGGGTGGTCACTGTCCCCGGGGGTAACTCCGAGCGTATAGGTTTCCGATTAGCACCAAGGTAAGTGCCGAGGCTGGGAATGGCCAGAGCCGGTAGCTGCCTTCCCTTGTTGGGCTCCGTGGTGGGCGGTGCCGTCGGGCCCGAATCTGTCTCAATGTCGTATGGCTCCTCCCAAGAAGGGTCCCTTTAGTGGGCAACGTATTCCCCAAACCTTTAATATAGATAATCATTTTGATCGTTATTATATTGTGAAGCGAATATCTGAAAAAGACGAGACTTTTGAAACAGTTTCTCCGTTTTTGGTACAAAAGGCCATCAGTGCCACAATTGATGAACCAAATTCTATCCGCCAGATACGTTCAGGCGACTTGCTAATAGAGGTCAACTCACGTAAGCAAGCTCAGCAATTACAAAAAATAAAAGCTTTGGCAACTATACCGGTTCGTGTTACCCCTCACATATCATTAAACACTTCAAAAGGTGTCATAACTTGTGGTGAGATATTAAATCTCCAAGTAGATTTAATCGCCAAGGAATTAAAATCCCAAGGTGTTACCCATGTCCGCCGAATTTCGATTAGGCGAGATGGAGAAACCATCGAAACGAAGCATCACATTCTCACTTTTATGTCACCTAAATTACCTGAGTACATATATGTAGGGTACATTAAGCGTCCAGTTAGACCCTATATACCGAACCCCTTAAGATGCTTTAACTGTCAACGCTTTGGGCACTCGAAAGCAAATTGCCGAGGCATTATAACTTGTGCCCGATGTGCTGAGCGAGGACATGAGAGCCAGGAGTGTTCCGCACAGGAAAAGTGCGTGAATTGCAAAGGTGATCATACGTCCTTCTCCCGCTCGTGCCCACGATGGCAACTAGAAAAAGAAATAACCGCAGTTAAAATTAAAGAAGAATTATCATACCCAGAAGCCCGAAAGAAAGTTCTTTCTCAAACACCCTCACCTGGTATTAGCTACGCCTCTGTTGTCTGGAAAAAATTTTGTGAAAACTGTACATGTCAAAATTGCACTAAAAGTAAGAATCCTTTATCATCCCCTAAACCTTCATCTGATTCCGATAGTGATAAATCCATTGTTAGTAATCATGGTACTGAGAAGTCGGAAACAATTAAGCGAAAACCATCAAAATCAGAAAAATCACTGAAACTTAAGCTTGCAAAACGTGGTGTCTCGAAAACAAATCTCTCTGAAAAATTTAAGAAATCGGCTACTAAAAATTCAGTAGCTTTGGGACTTGCAAATCAAGGTATAGCCCATAAAGACTTGACGTCTATTTTTGGTGGCATACCAAACAGTCCCGACCTCAAACTCCATCCTTCGGGGGATGAATCTGAATTTGAAATGAGTTGCGACGTTTCTGCAACTCCTGTCGTCACGCCTAATAATTCTTCTAGAACGCATATCTCTTAATGGGTACCTTCCTTTCTTGGAATTGTCGCGGCATCCGCTCCAAACTTCATGACATCAAGGCCATTATTGACACCTTTCATCCGGTTTGCTTTGGACTTCAGGAAACTTTCCTTACACCTAATATTCCATTCAAATTACGTGGCTACAATTGTGTTAGGAAAGATACAGGCACTATAGGGCGTAGTTCTGGTGGTGTCTGTATTTTGACCTCAAATCAATACCCGAGCACACCTCTTATTCTACATACTCCTTTGCAGGCAGTGGCAGTTCAAGTTCACATCCGAACACTGGTTACAGTCTGCTGCATCTATTTGCCACCTCATGATGCCATTAGCCAACATGTACTTAACAATTTGATCGACCAGCTTCCGTCACCTTTACTGATAATAGGGGATTTCAATGCTCATAGTTCTATGTGGGGTTCGAATAGTACAAATTCTCGTGGGCGACAGATCGAACAGCTTATAACTAATAACTGTCTCTGTCTGCTCAATAATGAAGAAAAAACGTACTTCCATGAACCCACACGTACTTTCCACAGTATTGACTTGGCCATATGCTCTCCCGACTTACTGACTTTGTTGAACTTTGCTGTCAGTGAAGATCTCTACAACAGTGATCACTACCCTTTAATAATCTCGCAAGCTGATAGAAGTGGTGCGACCTTATATCCACCACGTTTCCTATTCCAGCGGGCAGATTGGGCTACTTTCACTCAGCTGGCAGAAATTACCGAGACTACGGTTAATACTTACGATATTACGGAAGCAACGCAAAATGTTATTGATTGCATTATATATGCCGCTAACAACACCATCCCAAAATGTTCCCCACATTTACGAAAATTTCGTCGCCCGTGGTGGAATGAGGCTTGCCGTGACGGTCACAAAGAACAAAAGAAAAGATGGAACATTTTTCGAAGGTACCCTTCAACAGAGAATCTTATTGCTTTTAAATTTGCCAGAGCCAATGCACGGCGGATTCGCCGACAGTGTCAAAGGGAATCATGGATTCACTTCATATCATCAATCACATCCTCTATTTCTAGCAAATTACTTTGGAAGAAGGTGAAGGCTGCAAACGGAATCTATAGAGATTTTTCTTTCCCTGCATTGAAGATAGGTCGTGGAATGGTCTCCTCTCCCTTAGACGTTGCCAATACTCTCGCAGAAGCATTCTCACAAGTTTCCGCTTCTGATTCATACCAGCCCGCATTCGTGGCGACTAAGAATCGAGCGGAACGGAAGAATTTACGTTTTTCCACCCGAAGATCTCTTCCCTACAATTCCGATTTTAGCATGCATGAACTACTATTGGCCTTGTCTAAAGTGCATGATACTAGCCCCGGACCGGATGGAATTACGTACAATATGCTTCGCCATTTATCTACGTCCTCTCTCACTAATCTGCTGCGTTTATTCAATCGTATATGGATTGAACAGAGGTTCCCGTCGCAATGGCACGAAGCTATTGTGATACCAATCCTCAAACCCGGGAAAGATTCGTCTAACCCTCTGCATTATAGACCTATTGCGCTCACAAGTTGTCTGTGCAAGATGCTTGAGCGCATGGTTAATGCCCGTCTTGTATTTGAACTTGAGAGGAAAGAATGCATTCCACAGTTGCAGAGTGGTTTTCGAAAAGGACGCTCAACATATGATAATATCGTCCTGCTCGAGACACAAATACGCAACGCATTTGTTCGCCGAAACCACCTGGTCTCCATCTTCTTTGATGTCGAAAAGGCTTACGACCGTACCTGGCGCTTTGGCATTCTTAAAACTCTTTTTAATTTTGGTTTTAAGGGAAATTTACCTGTTTTTTTTAAAAAACTTTTTATCTTTGCGAAAATTTCGTGTTCGGATTGGCAATTGTTATTCAGATTCTTTTATACAAGCTGAGGGGGTTCCACAAGGAAGCGTCCTTAGTGTAACGCTCTTTATTATTCATTTTAGCCAAATCCTTAACATTTTACCACCATCTGTTGAGGGCAACCTGTATGTAGATGATCTTCAGATCTCCTGTCAAGGTTGCAATATGCACCTAATAGAGCGCCAGCTGCAAGTTGCAGTTAATAAGATAATAGACTGGTGTGAGGAAAACGGGCATACGATTTCCGCCGAAAAAAGTAAATGCGTTCATTTTTGTCGGAAGCGTGAAATTCATTTGGACCCTTCAATTAATATTAAGGATACCTCAATCCCTGTGGTTGGTGAAATAATGTTTTTGGGAGTAGTGTTTGATCGCAAACTCACTTTCCTTCAGCATATTTTATATCTGCGGAAGAAGTGTGACAGGTCAATGAACATTCTAAAAGTACTTTCTAAAACCTCTTGGGGAGCAGACCGTACATCTTTGCTTCGAATTTATGAAGCAGTTATTTTATCCCGTATTGATTATGGATGTATGGTATATGGTTCTGCAAGGTCCTCCGTTTTGAGTAGACTAGATACTATACACCACACCGCCCTGAGAATTTGCTCAGGAGCTTTCCGAACCTCACCAGTTGAAAGTCTTTACAATGTATGTCACCAACTGCCTCTAAATTTGAGGCGCCAAAAAATATCTGTCCAGTATTACCTCCGATCATTATCCGTTCCAAAACATCCCATGGTTTCTATGATGCTTCCCGCTCGGCTTCGGAGATTTTACGCAGCCCGACCATCTAACATTCTTCCTTTTTGTGAACGAGTAAAATTGCTTCTCGCTGATTCTGAGCTTAGTGATATGGGTATGCAGTCATTTGATTTATTTTCATTTCCACCTTGGGATATTCCTGAATTTTCCTTCTTAAACCCATTCTGTGGTTTCGAAAAGTCTACAACGGCCCCTGTGGTTTTTAAAACACTCTTTGGTTCTCATCGCTGTCAGTTTTCATCATATATGCCTATTTTTACAGATGGTTCTAGGTCAGATGATCATGTTGGGTGTGGTATTGTGTTTGGAACACAAACATTCGGCTACAGTCTACATACATGCCTCTCTGTTTTGTCTACCGAATTATTAGCAATTTTCTATGCCTTACAAAAAATTTCTCAAAGCTCAGAACGCAAATTTTATGTTTATACTGACAGCATGAGTTCCCTAGAAACTCTTTCCCATTTTCATAGTCAGCTTCATCCAATTGCCTTGGAAATCTTGGATCTTTTGAGGACTCTAAAGAATAGAGACTATGAATTATTATTCTGTTGGGTCCCAAGTCATGTCGGAATAATCGGAAATGAGCTGGCGGATAACGCTGCTAAAACAGCAACTTTGTTTATGCAGCATGAAATACCCTTCCCTGACGCGAAGAACCTTTATTCAAGACATATTTATTCGTTATGGCAACAATCATGGAATCAGCAGATAAATAATAAATTGCGTAGCATAAAACCAACAATTGCATTCTAGTCTCATCCAATGCGTGAGCTCGATGTCAAATTGACTAGACTCCGCATTGGTCATACTCGTATAACTCACAAATATCTTCTATTTGGTGATCGAGCTCCTCTCTGTTCGAGATGCCAAGTGCTTTTAACGATTCGTCATATTTTTATTGAATGTCCTGATTTTAATTTTCATCGTTTACGGTATTTTAACTCCTCATCACTAGACATGCCATCGCTGTTAGGAGAGAATCCTCACAAAAACCTTTTTAAATTTATTAGGGCAATTGGTTTTTATAATTCCATTTAAACTTCATAATTTTAAATGTGTTCAATTTTCCACCGTTTCGTTTTAATTTTAACGTCGACTTTTAATGTATCTTTTATTACTATTAAAGTTATTTTTTAGGTTGTATTAGAAAAAACTTTTATCAACCATACTTCTGGCGCAGTATAGCCTACACTGGCTCTTGTGCCAATAAAACAACCAACCAACCAACCTTTAAACTCGTTGTAATATTAATATCATGAAGTTGTAGAAATATCTTTAGAACTTCCAATTGAAGTTAGTAGTTATTTAATTTTTATGAATTCCTTAAATTTATACGACTTTTATTGGAAAAATACCAGATTTATGTTTCAAAATTTACAATATTTGTAATTTGGTGTAGAAAAAATAGACTAAAAAAGATGTGCACTGATAATTACCGTGTTAAACTAATTTTCAAACGAGTTTAAATTCATTTCTGAGGGCAGATTGCCATAAATCTTAAATAGTTTCAATGATATGTTTGAGTAGTCATAATTGATTTTGTTTTTACTTCTTGATATATAAAATATACAAAATGAAAGTATTGTAATTGTTAAAAAATTTTACTCGAAATATTGATCTGCTTTCATGTTTTAAACTTCTCTTAGTCCGAAAAGCACTTTTTATAAAAATATCTTTACCTGTGAGCACAATAACGCAAAAATAATTTCAGTTAGCAGAATGAAATAAGATATGTGATATTTAAGCCAAACTTAAAGATTTCTGATAAATTTTGAAAGAAATCTATTGAAAGATAATTTGTTTATTTCTCTGTATGAATGCAAGTGAACTTGGTACTAGAAAACACAAAGAATAACATGATGTCTGTTAAAACTGTCTATTAAATTTAAAACTGTCTATTAATGTTAAAACTGTCTATTAAATTTTAAATGTAGATCTATATTATTTTTTAAAATCAAATCCGTTAAAGGGTTGTTCGTCTCGCAACCTTTAAAAATACATACATATAAACATAATTCAAAAAACAACCTAACATAGACTTGAGTATTTCTAAATGAAATGAAAAACTTATTAAATTAAATTTGATATATGATATTCATTCTAAAATTGTAGCTATATACAGAATGTCCAAATCTTACAGCAAGAGGCGGCCAAACTGCAGGCTCAGTCTTTTTCATGCTCAGTAACATAAAAAGGAAAGAAAAATTATCGAAGAATAAAAATCTGAATATTTCGAGGATTTACTCAAGATTCACAGTTTTTATGGTGGACAATATACATGGGGGAGTATGAGAAAATGTATCTGGGAGATGATTACTGCTGATTTTACTTATATTTATGAAGTACGTGTTATCTTTGCTGCAAAAAGACTTTTACTCTCTGTGGGCATATTTAAATATTTACAAATTAATTAGAAATATACTTGTTTAAATTTTAGGGAAGAAATCTGAAAACTTTACATAGAAATTTAATTCCATCACACTGGCCTTTCTTTGTATTTCTTTTTTTTTCCCTTTAAAATTATTTATTATGATCTCGATTGAGAAGCAAAATAATTTTGTATATGCAATATTACACTAGTATATTCCTTCCAGAATTTATGCTAGTATGGCCATTGTTTTAAAGTATTTTAATAAGGCCCTAGGATGATATTAAATAGAAAATATTACTTTATTTGCGACGCATAGTAATATTCTATTCAAGAACTATTTGGTCATGAAGAATCCCTTCCAATAATGCAAGCATAAGGTATGTTTAGTATATTACATGTACTAATTTACTGCTTAATTTCCTTCTCTTGCGGTTATTAATAAATTCTTAAATAACAAAATGCCGTTCTTAATTGTTTTAGTTATATATGTTTGACACTTTTAAATCCTTACTATTTTATGTACTGTAATTAACCTTAAATTACTATCAGGATAGCTACTAAAAAGATAATTAATTTAAACTGACTGTAATATTTTCATGGATTTGTTAGTCGTTTCATAAACGTAAAATTAGTAATAAATTGACAAGAGTACTTTAACATTTTGTATTTTTATTACAGTTTAATAGAATCCAGTATTATAAATAGTAGAATCCATTCTTCACTTGCAACTCTCTCTCTGTGGTTTTGGAACACTGTATTTATATCGAAACAAAAAAAAGTATTATCAGTTCCAGCAAAATAATTTTTACTTTTTGTATCTTATCACCAGAACTGTGTCTGGAATATCTTATTTAATTAAGTGCTGACTTTCATTACAGTGGATTATTTCCTGAATACGAAGTAGCTTTATTTAGAATGCGGTGTTTCAGTACTGCTCTCGGCTTAAAATCGATCTTTCAGAAATTCAGTAAGAACTTCTTGAAGTGCACAGTTCCATCTAGTGCGGTCTTTTACCCACCAGATACTTTGAGAGAACTTCTTCGAAATTTACAGTTCCATCAACTGCGCACTTTTATCAGCTGAAAACTCGCTTTCATCAGCAAGTGAGAGATTGTGGAGAAAGGTCTTCGAATACTCTCAGTTAAAAAATAAAATTTCACATCTAATTTAAATTTTTGCTACAAAGTAAAATTTTTCATCTTCGGGAAGTCGTGACTTTAGATTACAGTTTTGTGAGTAAAATATTAAAAATTATTTTTTGTAATTCATTTCTTTATGATTAACGAGTTTTTTTAAAGAAAATATTATAAAATCATATTAAGATACAAAATAAATACAGAAAGTTTAAATTGTTATGTAGCATATTTTAAAAAAAGTATATTAACTACAAGAGTGCTAGTTTTAAATTTGATAAAACGTAATTATTTTAGGATTTCATGTTTAAAATTTTGTATCGAAGAAATTGACTAATTATCACTTTTTTATTTATTAAGCACGAATCTGTGGTAAGTTCATTAGAAATAACTGCTGGAAATTGATGTTAGAATAGTTAAAATTAAAACTGAATATCTAACTAGAAATTATTTAAGAAATTAAAATTAATATCGAATCTTAAAATAGCTTTATGATTTAGATTCTTTTTTGTAATCCAATTAATAATGCTAAAATTGTTTCAGTTGATCTCAAAAAATAGAATTGAAATATAAAATATGGAGTATTTATAGTCTTGTTTTTTTCCAAACATGGTTAATGGACGGTATAAAATAATGCAATTCAAATAGAATTTGAAAAGTTGAGTTGGATAGCTTAAGTTACTCGATTTGTTCAAGATGTAATCGAGTAAAATTCCTAGCTTTAGCAAATTATCATTTAATAAAAAGTTATCTTGAAATCTATTATTCTGATTTTATATTGGATTATTGTATTTTACTTTTGTATCTTTTACCCAGCCGGCGTAAAGTATAAATCTTAGCATAGAATGACGGGGAACATTTATATCTTTATCTTTCACAGAGGCAGAATTAAAATACAAACTGAAACACTGCAGTTGATTAATCCATACAAGAGGAGAGAAAAAGTTGTTACAAAGTTGAATCAATTTGTCGGATTTTTTTTAAACAGCTCACATTGGCGACCGACTTGCTCGCCAAGATGGGATATTTAAGTCCAGTAAGAGAATATCCATCTGGCTAGAATTAACTCTATTTTAAGAAACTTTTCACAAAACATTTTTCTTGCATTTATTTTTCTAAAAAATATCATTTATTTTATTTCATACAGAGACGTGCTATAAATTAAATTTTTCTGGACTTAAATCGCAGTGAAAATCAACTTCTTAATTTTTATAATTTGAGTTTTTGTCACCGTATTGGTAAAACGTTGATCGAAGTTAATTTTTTTCTATACAAACATAAGTGCTCATGCAGGTTGAATGATATAATTCCGTGTGAATACAGTGAAGAATTACGCTTAAATTATTTTTAGAAATTAATCAAAAATTGAAATTAAATTATAGCACAAAATGTCAGATACCATTGAAAATATTGTTTTTTTTTTTTTAATTTTAAGATGCCGCATAAATTCCCTTTCCACTTTAATTAATTTTGGTAAAAATTTTGTTTAATTGTTTATTAAAATTCTACTCAAAATTGGAAATAGCTCTGAGGTGCGAATTTTCGCCCTCTAAAGTATGTCAGCTTTAGGTCAGAGTCTGATCTATACAGAACTAACACACAC
Source organism: Argiope aurantia (assembly GCA_026543865.1). NCBI lineage: Eukaryota > Metazoa > Arthropoda > Arachnida > Araneae > Araneidae > Argiope > Argiope aurantia. Next base: position 10,999 of record JAPMOR010016882.1, read on the forward strand.
ATAAACGTAAAAACAAGCACACATTCATCTTTATTATAAGAAAAGAAAGATAAATCAGGACTTCACTTTATATTGGGACATAAAAAATCTGCAATTAAAGTAAATTGTTTGTGGCTGTTTGCTAACGATATAGGGATTCGGGGGTCTAAGAAATCAAACTAAAATTCACAAGCAACCTTATAATATGAGAGTCATCCTACACTAGTGTGCAAAACTTCAGCAACAGGTATGTTTTTTGCCATAACTTCACGAGAAATCATCTGAGAAACATGAAATTCAGAAACGAGATACAGCATTTTGTTCTGAAAGAATGACGAAAGCATAGTTGCGCAGAAATGAATACAATGTATACAGTATGGAATCAAACAAAAAAAAGGCTTTATTGAACTCAGTATCGTTACACATGATTGTCTGTCCAAGAGGAAAAACAGCAAGCAGATGTTCCTTAGTATGCGATATGCCCTCCCCTTACTGCAATGGTTGCTTCGCACCGTCTCCCCATACTCAGCACCAGATTGTCCAACAGTTCTTGAGGTAAGAGCGCCCATTCCTCAATCAGCATCTGTTTAAGTTGTCGGGTGTTCCCAGGAGGATGTATAGCGGAGTAGTGTTTCCCTCTAAAACTTATAACTATCGCCTGCCCACGTCTTTCTCGGTTTTTACTGCTGAATTGATTGCAATAACTTGCGCTCTTCAACCGATTTCAGCTTCTTCTAACCGGACATTCTGCATTTATACTGATAGTATCAGTGCTTTGAGGTCTCTTTCCAATTTCAACAACCGGATGCATCCTGTTGCTATGGAAATCCTTGTTCTTCTTCGCGATCTTGAAAAAAGAGGCGCAAAAATTTTATTTTTTTGGGTCCCGAGTCATGTCGGAATACCCGGAAACGAAATGGCAGATGTTGCGGCAAAAACGGCAAGTTCTTTGTTACAGCGTGAACTTCCATATGACGATGCAAAAAATATTTTGCTGATCATGTTCGCGCTTTGTGGCAGCAATCCTGGGAACAGCAAACTTCGAATAAACTACACTCTGTTGAACCAATGACAAATGTATGGTCTGTTATTCCTGTACTTGCATTAGACGTTAAATTGACTCGACTGCGAATTGGCCATGCCCGCTTTAGCCATAAGCATCTTTTATTAGGGGAACAATGCCCTTCATGTCCAAAATGCCATGTAATTTTAACAGTCAAACATGTTTTAATAGAGTGCCCTAATTTTAATCCACATCGCTTAAAGTTTTTTAATTCGCTATCCATCGAGAGATTGTGGGTGAAAGTCCTCACCCTAACATTTTTAAATTTTTACATTTTATTACATTCTATTTAGTTTTGCTTAATCAATTTGTTAAATTTTCGTCTTTAATTTGTTTGTCGCCTTTATTAGAAAATATGAAAAGTATATTATTTTTAGAGTACTAGTTTTAATACGTTGCCCTTTGAAATTTAGCTTTTTATATATAAATTTCTTAGTATTACTTTTTATATGAATTTGGTTTATCTCACCATTCGAGTGGCGCAGCATGGCCAGATTTGGTTTTTGTGCCAAAAATCTTAAATAACCAACCAAACAACCCAGGAGGATGTAATCGTGCCGCAAGGCGTCTCCCCAAAGCATCCCACACATGTTCTATTGGATTTAAATCAGGGGAGCACGCCGGCCAATCCATTCGAGTGATATCTTCACTTTCCAGGAGCTCCTCAACAGCATGAGTCCTGTGTGGCCGTGCATTGTCATCCATAAAAACGAAGTCTGATCCAATGGCACCTCGGAACAGACACACATGGGGAAGGATCACATCCTGACAATAGCGATCTCCAGTTACTGAACCTCTGTCGAAAACGTGGAGCTCAGTCCGCCCGTTCATCATAATGCCTCCCCAGACGACAACTCCAGGACCACCGAAAATTATTATGCACACCAGTGTATAATAATTCAAGTTAAATCGGTTCCTTCAAAGGTTAACTGCCATGATCAGTTCTCCTGATGACTAAAGGTGTTAGTTAAATCAATTCACTAGTCATCTGACAATTAAGTTCGTAAAACAAAATTATATTTCCCTGAAAACAATTTCAAAAGACTGTGCATTCCTGGGAATTGAATATAAGAAATGCTATGTAATGCAACGCTTGATTGTTAAAATCATTACTAAATATCATTAAATAAAATGTAAGATTCTTAAGAAAAAATAATTGAGACATACTAAATATTATAGTTTCAATCAAAATTTATTGAAGGATAATATAATGTTCTTATTCATGAACCTTAATGAAATTATATACACATTTAACTATTATACAAACATTTAAAAGTATTTTTCATTATAATAGGTTTAGGATGCTTCGTCTCTTCTGGAAGTTGATCTTTAACTCTTAATGAAAATCGTTTGAGTTAATCTTCATCCACGGGAATATAATATTTATTGAGAAAATGAAGTTGCAAATTTCTGACGTGGTCCATTTGTAAAATGCCATTGGTCGACTTTTCAGCGGATGCAATTTCAGTTTAAGAACGTGACAATGCAACTCAACGAGACTTGTGTAAATTGATGGTATGGGAGTGGAGTTTACTTTTGAAACTATCTCATCACCGAAATATGATGGGATTT
>JAPMOR010016892.1:0-12116 GCA_026543865.1 Argiope aurantia
TACTTTCCAATTATTCTTTTTTAAAAGAAAAAGTCCTCATTAAATTCGGACGAGGAAGATGGGAGGAAATGTGTACCTCAGGAATGTGTACTAAAATTCAATTTTCTTATTGACCAATCCCAGCTCGCGAAAGAAATCCGCTACGTATATCCATGTATATGAGCAATGCAATCGTACATGTGATTGGCTAACGTGCAAACGTGATTGATTGTTTATGTTTACATTTCGGAGATGAAGAGTAAACGTATGTCAGATTCTATCTGATTAATCTTTAAACCACTGATAATGGTTTGAAAATTCACAGGTGGTTTGAAACACAGAAATGTGAAACAATTTATGAGAAATTGTATTGTATATATGAGAAATTGTGGGATAGTAAACATAAAAATATAGTTCTTTTTATCTTGTACATAATGTTATTCCATTTACTTTAACTTACAAATCTTCAGTAACATGTGGGATGATTATGATTTAAAGTATATTTGTATGTATCACCAAATAAGTAGCATATTTAGATCAATGATTTTTTAAAATTTATTTCAAAGATTTTATTTTTTTAGTGATTTTTTTTTTCTTTTTCGTGCAGAACATGTAAAGAAGGCTTTCTATCAATATCATGTTTTCACAAGTATTGAGTCATCATTTTAGCAATGATTACCAACTTCATATTTAACTATCGGAACTTTATTGCTGCAGATATTCATATTTCTTCAATTTTAAATACTTTCATCTCTTTACTTTTTGTTCCCCTTTGTTTCAATAACACTTAGTTCCCTTAAGCCCAACTACTTATTGACATTCTTATTAAATACTAATTTTACCTAATTGTTACATAACAAGTGGTAATAAGCTTTGTCCTTTTTTTGTTTATTTATTTATTTTGCATTCAAATGGAATATGTAGGGAAAAAATACTCCTATATTGAACATATTCAAAGTGAAAAGGAAAATTTGTATTTTAAAAATATATAATTGTTTTTTTTTTTTTTACTTCTTAAAATCAACTACATAGACGCAGACATTGATTTCTATTATATAGCAATTTCAGCAGAATTAGTCAAACAAATGTCTTTCTCAAACTATAATGCCACGACAACTTGTGCAATTCTTAATTGCTATATAAATTATCAAGATCAAGCAACTCATTTATGTGTGAATTCTTTAATTCTTTGTGTGTGAATTTACATTGAAATATTTCAGTACCATCTGCTTTTACTTTATTTGATATTAACAATTTTAAAATATATCCAAATTTCAATAAAAGACATACTTCTAATAACATGTTTTCTGTATTTTACTCAATATTTTGCAATACATATATATATATATATAATGTAATTTTAAATAGCCATGTTATATTTCTTCAAAAAAAATTTCAGCATATTTTTTTCTGAATTGGTTTGAATTAGTTCTTTCAATAACATATATATCCAATACAAAAACTTTCATATTCCATGAAGGTAAAATATGCCAATCTATTAAATACCTTTTTTCGTGTGAAGGTGAATATTTTTAAATCCTTTTATGGTAGGCTTTATACAGATACATGAGGCCTCATATAATGCACTTAGAATTTTAATTCAATATTTTACTCGTTAAGGATATATAATGATCATCATATGATATTAAGATGCATACATGTTACATTTTTTTAAAGGATTGAGAAATTATATATATTTAAAATAAGTTATAAAGTACTTTCATGCAAGCATAATAAATAGTACTTAGTTAGCTCCTAATAATTTGTTTTAAATACAAGTAAAGTCGGTACCATTCAACAACTACATTTGTTGACAATTATCTCAGTGTCAAATAAATGTTTTAAAATTTAAGTTCTTAAAATATCATTGTAATTTTATATAAACCTTGTCCTGGTTTTATATTAATCTTCAGTTTCTAAACATTTACATTACACTGCAACTTCATCTCTTCACATAATATAGTGAAGCAAAAAAAGAGTCATATTTATTTTTCATTCCTTTTAACAATTTGCTATTTTGTTAAAATTTGTTTTTAAATTAAAATAGCTTTCTAACAAATAAGATCCCAAAATTCTTTCTCTTGAAACTTAGCAAAAATTAAATGCTCTGTTATTTCATTTTTTGGAAATATTTAATTTAAACAATATTAATAAATAAATATTGTAAAATCCTGGTTCAATGTAAACTGATTTTATGAAATATCTCTGATATTTCAAATTGAAAAAACAAATACTTATTGTAGGGAAATAATTGTAATTCTTCCCATGAAATTGCAAAATTGCTGATTTTTTAATGAGCAATTGTTATGCTATTATTCATATACTACAGTTTAGAATTCGTTTTGTATTCAAAACATTTCAGACCCCCCCCCCAAAAAAAAAACTTGTATTGCCTGCCTATATGCCTCTACAGAGTTTAATTTTGACCTGCTATCAATTATTAGGTTCTAATCCATTCAATTTTTTTTCACTTACTGCTTATTGTGCTAACAAGAATATAATATTAATAAAATAAAAATGATACAACATGTAACAGAAATTTAATGAACCCAAATGTGGTACATAGTGCAAAGATTTGGATTGTATTTCTAACATGATAGAGTTTATAGACTGGTGTACTGTTTATAATTTCAACATGCATGACAAAAATCATTCAAAATGGTTTATAGAACAGATCATGACATCTACAACTACAAAATCCGGCATGTAGTTAATTCTTACGTTGCTGATGCTCATTAACCCTTTCAAGAGATATGGAAAATATGCTTCCTCCAAAATATTTCAATTTTTATGTGAAATGTAGGTTTACTTAAGCTCTGACACAAATTTTCTATAGTATGGTATGGTATAGTTTAGGTTTTCTGGCACAAGGTACAATTTAGGACAAGCTGCGCCATCCACAAGGATATTTAAGCAGTTCCATCATAAAAGTTTAAAAGGTGTAAATAAAACAAGGATACATTGTAAAACGTCAAAAGTTTAAAAGGTCTATGATTTGGCACAAGAATAAAAATAAATCTCACATTTTAAATGCTATGAAAGAAACCAGGGCTTTTAAAAAGTCAAAAAGTTTTGAGTGAGGTTTCTCACTCACCAGGTCCTGTAAATTTGAAATAGGCGAATGAAAGTAAGTTAAACGATCAGAAGTAAAATTAGGACATTCAGTAAGAATATGTGCAATAGAATTGATAACTCCACAGTTCGTACAATGAGGAGCTTGTTCACCAAACAGCAAATGTCAATGTGTATACCTTGTGTGTCCAATGCATAGACAAATTAATTTCACATCTGCGCATCGGTTTGGTAAAACTGCCAACAAAAGTAATTCGATCTGAGAACTAGTACATTTTAATTGAACTTATGGCGGCACTATAATAAGGCCAAGTTTGGGTGTTCTGTCTAAAACAAATTTTTTCGCTTCTGCGTATGAAATATTTCTTCTAACTTTCAGGCTTTGAATTTCTTTTTCCGTTTTCCATTTAGGACAGTCACGGGAATTAGCAGGATGGATCCCAGAGCAGTTTAAACATTTGAAGGTCTGTCAGCTACACACTGAAGTTTCATGAACATCAGCTGAGCATTTGGCACATCGACGGCTGCCATGGCAAGTTCCCTGGGAATGTCCGAATCTCTGACATTTAAAGCAACGCAGAGGATTCGGTACATATGGTTTCTTTGGATTGTATATAGCCAGCACGTATAAATTTCAGAAATTAAGAACTACTGAAAGTTAGAATGATATGTTTTGTTTGGAATGAATCAACCATTACGTTTAATTTTTATGCGATGAGCTGCACAAACTTTTTGGGAATGCAATTCCCGTATGAGTTCATTCTCCGAACAATCAAAAAGATTTAAATCAGAGATGACTCCTCTAGAAAAATGCAGGGAAGTCTCCACGTTTTGTTAATTTCTGCATCGTAGCAATCTGCAATCCGTGTTTTTGATGAGGTCTCAATAAGGAGATCCCCGGATGGAAGTTTTTTAGTAGATTTGACATCACCAATAAATGAAGAAATCAATCTTTGAACTATGAAAGGTCTTTGGTGTGTGTAATATTAGAAATCTAGTATCTTCAGTTATAGGTAAACATGGCAAAGTGTCTGAAAAACCCATGCAAAAAGGGAAACGAAATTCGGGCCACGACGGCACAGCCCTCCACGGAGCCCAACAAGGGAAGGCAGCCACCGGCTCTGGCCATTCCCAGCCTTAGCGCTTACCATGGCGCTAGCTGGAACCTATACACTGAGAATCACCCCCGGGGACAGTGACCCCCCTTAATGCCAAGCCCAAGGAGTAACCCCTTCGCTTGATCCCCTTCAGCAGCCTAGTCAAATATCTTGGATACCGGCCGATTGATACATCAAGGACCGAAATGTACCACCCGTCTAAAGGGTCGCCACGCACGGCTGTCCATGGGAAGCAAGAAGCATTCAGAGCGGCGACAGCTTTTCATGGCGAGCTCCCTCGCTTACCGTCGAGGGATGGAAGAATGAAGAAAACAGAAGGGGAAGGGGGGATTTTAAGAGAGAAGGGGATAAAGAAAAGAAAAGGGATAGAGGAGAGTAGGAAGAGAGAAGAAAGAGTAAAGATCCCTGGGTACCTCGGGATTGGGGCACCTGTTCCTACCTAAAATAGGTGAACCCCTGAGATGACAAATTTTCTATAAGACAGGAACTTAGATGCTTCAGTTCCTTATTTCACATAAAATTGTGTGTCTTGATTTGTTACTTAATTATCAAGTAACCAAATTTAATTAATGTAATTAGCTAAATGAGTCACTTTTCTTAAGCCAAATTCAATCATAAAAATATTTTAACAAATCATGATTGTGTAAAAAAATGACCTTTTAAAGGATTAAGAAAGAGTTTTTCAAAATTTGAATTAGATTTTTCACCTAAACATTATTTAAAACTTTAAATTTTTCCTTCAGTAATTTTGAAGCATATCAGACACAAACAATTTTTTAAATTATTTTAAAAGTACAAAAATGAGTTTTTTGATGAAATTTATTTTATTGCCGTGCGTGTTTTTACCTGTAATTTATATAAAATTTTCAAAATATTTTTAATATACTTTATAATTTTTTATCTGTAGTAACTGGATTTATACTCACACACATTCCAAACATATTAAGTATATTTGTTAGTAATTATTTTCGGTACAATAAAATCAGAGGAATCAAACAAAAAATATTCCAGTCGAATTATCATGAAAAATACAAAAAAGTGGAGCAAGTTCGGGAAAAAAAAAATTTAGGAGCACTAATCCTCTCTCTTTTCAACACATCTCTGATCACAATGTATTCTTAAAGTCGAATTAAAGGACTTATTTGCAATTCTAAAAAAATTTAGCTGAAAACGATTTTCTATCATTGGGGTAGTTGTGTTTTTAGTAGTCAGACAGAATAACGTTTAGTGAAATTTAGAATGAAAGTCTTTAAAGGAGTGATATGGAAAAATAAACCCAATCATAATCATAAAAATTCTTATAAAGAACATTTCCAAGAAGTTGAAGATCTTAAGTCAGATAGTGAACCGGACTAAAACGAAGTCTTCGAATGCCAATTAAACCCTCAAGGGGTCGTTTCTCTTTTCCTCTCCTCAACAATATCTATATAAAAAGTTTTAAGAAGAAAATTTCATCAAACTGAAATAGCAAAAATTTTTTATTGCAGATCACTTTCTAAAGTTCAGTATATCGCAATGCCAAATTAAATTTTCGAAGAATTCAACACAAAATAAGTTTTAAAAGTGAGACTTTTTAAAGACAATCTAAATAATATTTACTTATAGATTTGATATATTTATTTTAAATTATAATGCAGCTTTTTTTTAATTATGGGACAACAAAATATAGAACTTTTGGTAGAACAATGCCCTCAAAGTAAATAACGAACTGCTAGAAAAATATTCTAAAATTAATATCAATAATTATAATAATAATTAAGTTTGCAGGGCTTTTGTACACTAGGCGACAGTACAAAATTAAACTATCGTTAATACCACAAAAAAAAAATACCTAGATGGACCTAAGCAGTTGTCTATTTAATAAAAAGGTCATATTCAGGCACTGCAGAATTGTATTCAGACTATCAACATATACTCTGATAAAGATATTTTTCATTAAAATTAACTCTTTTTTTGTTACGAATAAAAACAATGCAAGGAACATAACTTGCTAAACTACCAGATGTGAAAAATTATTAAAAGAAATAACCACATGATTGACTTCTTAAAAATAAAAATTGCTTAATATTTCAGTGACAAGCTGTTTCATTCATCATTTAGATAAAAAGAAATAGTTTGTCTTCAATATTAGGATATAAATTTCTTGGATAAAAAATTCATACAATTCTTAATTCTTCAGACTCTTTATGTGTTAAAAAAAACTTGTCAAGACTATAATGAAACCTCATTTTTAAAAAAAATGAAAATTACCTTAATTTTACAGAGTTTTTCATATCCAATATATTTAATTCACCAAAAAAAATTGCATGCAATAATATAGCCTTCAAATAAAATTTAGTAAGGAAAAACTAGTCCAAATATAGTGTTCATATATTATGAGAAACTTCCTTTTTTTCAGAATTTGAACAGTGTTTAATTAATCTTTTTTTCTTTAAATTTGGTACTTATTCTTTCTGAAATTCACAGGGAAAAAAAAAAAAGGAAAATCAGCTCTTCCCTAGAAAAGAAAGAAAGAAAAAAAAAGTCAAGAACTTATTTTCTCAAGCTTAAAGTTTAAAAGCAGGGATTATAGTCATAATATCCAGTATCCACATTCTACCTTTCTTTTTTCCATTGAAATTTCCCACTCACACCCTATGGGCATAAACAATCAATATCAGCATTTGGAAGGAAAAGTTTTATAACTGAATGAGCTGATTTTTTAATGATTCACTTGTTACTACATTTTAAAATTAGGATTTATCACATACCCATTTTACTTATAAAAATATTAACTCATAATTAAAAATTCTACAATATTTAACAAATATCTTCATTACATTATGAAAAAAGAAAAGACTAAAAAGATGTTGTTTATTTATTCTTAACTTCATAGACATGGCCTTTTACGTTGGATATTGGCAATAATCTAGTCACATTTTCCAAAAAATATTCAGTCAACTGACTCCAAACAAGACACTGCAAAATGTGCTGTGTTTTAAATTATATAAAACATAAAATCAGGAAACAGTACTTTTTTTTTACCTAGCTGGATAGTTTATTGCCACTGTATAATTCATTTTTTTAAAATACACATCTTCAAAATCATAAATAATTTTGTTAAATATAAAATTTGTTTCTATTTTGACACTTTTATTTTATTCTTTCAAGTTATAAATATATGATATTCCCTCAGTACTCCAATGTGCCAAAAAATAGATGAATTTTATTGTTTATCAATTTTATATTACTACTCCAAGCACTTATAAATGTGTTTCATTTGCAAAAATAAGAAAAGAAAACTGTATCTGGGAGACATTTATAAAATTAATTGATAACCAAAGATTAACTATGTTTATTAACTATGTAAAAAGAAATCATTAAGTAATAAGTATAAATGGAAAAATAAAATAACAGAGAATCATTAAAAATCTTCAATTTGTGACAAGTAATAATATAACATATTCTTATTGTTTTGTTTCACTTCAGAATATGAGAAAACTGTACATCTTTATATGAGTTCAAAGAAGAAAAATCAAGCTCAGCAATATCCTTGCAGATTTTTAACAAGCATGACAAAGTGATGAAATATGCAGACAATGAATAGATAATATAACATTATAAATTTCTATATATATTTCAACCATCTACATCTAAATAAGTTTTATACAGATTTCTATGCCCCCTCCCTATAAGAATGTACACTAAACAAATGAAATATAATTCTTTTCATATTATCCAAACGATCTGTTTTCATTTTTATATACAACACAGCTACAGAATGGAAAATGTTCCATTTCTTAGCTGTCACTTACTGCTTTATTTCTTGAATTCTTGTTTGGATACATTTAGTTCAGAGCCAGGGTCATCAATGAGGAAGATTGATGAGGACGAGGACCAAATTCCTGACGTTGGGGTTTGTAGCCGAATAACAAGACCACTAGACAAAAGTGTACACTTTTTCCAGAGGCTGTTATCTGCCTTATAAGCTTCACCACAATTTCTTGTATGGATTTATCCCAATACTAAATTTTTCATAAAGGAACTTCCTAAAAGTTAAAAGCTTAAAAAGAAAGCCAGAAATTTCTGGACAACCTTTTCAGCTAAACCATTGGGAATTTGTTCCTTTATTTTAAGATAGGAGAAAATAAATAAATTGAAATACATACAATATAACAATATAAACTGCAGTGTAAAAAATTAATTTTATTTTTCTTATAAAAATTATACTATTTTAGTCACAGTGAGCTTTTATTGATATACTGATTCAAATTACTTTCACTAAATGACAAACATACAATTTAGAGTATCGCAATCATATATTTATATTAAAATTCGTTTTTAGTATATTGCTTCCATTAGGAGCTTGTTTCTTCTTGTTTTGAATATGTGTTTAACTTAAATTTTTGTATTTAGTCACTTACCTTTTCTTGACACCATCAAGACACTCCATTTCCAAAATTATCTATTCTCATTGAGATTAGCAATTATAACTTGCATTAAATCATCTGTGAAACTAATAATAAAAGAACTTCCTAAAAGTTAAGCTTAAGAGAAAGCTAAAAATCTTTAGACAATCACTTAAATTTGACCATTGGGAATTATTTGTTTATGGTGTTTAAATTTAAAAGGAATAAGAGATAATTCCCATTAAGATTAACAATTAATCAAATTTATTATTTTTAAATTAATATCAAAATTAAAATTTTTGCAATAAAAGATTTAAAAATTTAACTGTTCAAACATTAGGGCTCTAAATGAAAGTATGTTGAAGTCCTGAGTTAAAGAAAATTTATTCAATTTTTGATGTGCATAAAAACTTATATAAACTCCACAATTAAAATCATCAGTTTGTTTTATATGAGGTGGAAAAACTATCTGCCAGTGACTTTCTGAATTAAGTAATTTAAAATCCTAGACCACTTTCTAATCAAAATTGCAGTATTATTATCTGGTTTGCCACCAAGTGGATCAAAATATTCAAATGTTTTAAGTTTTATATTAACAATAATCAAAGTCCAATGACAATTTAAATTGACAGGGATAATTAATAAATCTAGATTTGGCAACTCTTGAACCCAAGAAAATTGAAGAATATCCTTCCAGTTAAAAATTAAAACTGATTGCAAGGATTCTATTGCTTTACAATTTCTGAATTTCTCAGTTAACAGGAAAAGAAAAGCATCAATAACAGAATCATAAAGCCAACCCTTCTTAAAGCTCGGTGACACAGACTTTAGATAATTCTCTTCTTTCCGAGTAACAAAAGGATCTGAAGACTTTAATATATAAAAAGAAAGATTGATGTTATTAATAGTTACTACTGTTGCAGTAGGATTATCTGCATTCATCTTACTAAATTTATTGAATATATTTAGGCTAGTACATACAGAATTTTCTCTAGCAGAATAAGCTTTTAAAGGAATAATTTCCTTTTTATGACCATCAGGATTATCATTACTTTTTTCATCACGACTAAAGAATTTAGAAATTTCTCCCACAGGATACGATGGTAAAGGTGCAATCTCCTCTATACTACTGTCAGGTTCATCAATATTTTTTTCTTTTAATCTTTGCCGTTTCCCATTTTTTTAATGAAATGATTGTCTCCTCTTATGTCTTTGAGAAGTTTTATAAAATTTAATCTGTGGGGGAATTTTTTTGATTGGGAGCAACATATACTCGAGGCGTGACAGGAGCAGGATCATTTTTGTGACAGACAACTCCACGCATACCAGATACTAAAGTATTTAAACAATTTACTACATTAGTTAGCATAGTTTCTTGAATACGAGGAATTTTAATTAATTCCAAAATCTCGGAGCACAGTTTTTTGCATTCAGCTTCTTTTGTGTTAAAACATTCAGACGAAACATTGCCTTTCAATTCAAAATTTAAGATTTGGGGGTCAATTCCTTGTGCATTTTTTTCATTTTCAACAGCATAAAAATCATCAGTTATGCATGTTTTTATTTCAGAATACAATAAATGTACTTTATGAATATGCTTGCAAAGGTTACTATTGTCTTCACAATAACACATATACAAATGACTACATAATGCTGTACAGTTAATATCAGTAGATTTAAAACAGCAATGATCTAATAAAAGACAAACATCTAATTTTTTTTACTGAGTATACTATTCCCTTTTTTGTCTGTGAATTTACTAACCATTGATCACCATGTTTAACTATATCATAAATAGGAATTTTTACACCCATTTCATGCTTTTCTTTAATAGTTTTATTGAAATTTGAATTTAATGGAACATTATTTACAACATTAGAAGAATATTTTAAAAACCTATCTGTTTCCATCTTTAAAAGAGTTGAAATTAGCTCATCTATGCGCCTATTGAATTTACGCTCAAATTATACAGTTTTTAACTGATTATGAAACGATTCACAGTAATTATTTGTATCGGTATCACCATGTGGAAACTGTCTATAGCAGGTAGCCCATAATGCTTTTCTAGCAGAATTATTTTCGGAACAGGAAATGATAGCAATAAATAAGATTTAATTAAATTACGTGTATTTTCTTTAAGTGGGTGGTATCTTGTATTTTCATATCCAGTATGATGATTGTGAACTGAATAATATGTTACTGTCACTAAATTTTTATGCTCGCACACACAAATTCTAACCGGGCAATTCAAATGGAAAGGTATTACTCCTTTTCTATTTTTACGATTAGCATGTCGTTCTACTCTTGATTGAATCCTTGACAGATATGAAGGATAAAAAAAATTGGCAAACATAATAATGAAATGTTTTACCACCTAAAACTTTTTTGCCTGTTGATTTCCGGAAAAAAGTGTAAGTAGAAGAACTTTCAGCTTCTAACCAAATCTTAAAATTCTTAAAAGAATCAAAAGAAAATATTTTGACATTCTGAATTTGATGCACAGCACTATGATGTTTATTTAAATGCCATAGATTAGAAAAGACTTGATTGCAATCAGATTCTACACAAAAAAACAGTTCATTTTTCTTGGTAAAATTGCAGGTTTCTTCATGACTTTTAAAAGCATTATTCCTGTAAAACCTATCACATTTTAAACTTTTTGGAGAATTTTCATAATTATTACTCATAAATTGAGAACTATATACATTTTGATTGATTCCTACATCTGCAATGGGGTTTATTATTGATTCCTTGTGAGAGTTATTATCCAATACAATACAGTTACTTTTAACTGGTAAACATGATACAGTTTGAACCTCAGATTTACAGCAACGCTTTAAATGATAGCTAAAAGAGGATTTAGAAGAGTAAGACTTTAAACATAATTTACAAATTCTAGGATACGTATTTTTAATTTTGGAAGGACTTTTAAATTTTTGACAAACATCTGAAACTGAAGATGTTAATTTAATATCTCTACTTGCTTGTAGATCCTTTGCAGGTTTTGCCACCGATTCTGTCAGACAAGCATTTGTTTCCAAAACCCTACTGTAATTTTCTCCAGATGGAGATAACAAAACATGAGCTTTTGATTTGTTGCATTGATTTAAATGGTTTGAAAAAGAAGATTTAGAGGAATAGGACTTCAAACATTTTTCACATAGTTTAGGATAATAGTCTTTAACAGGTTGCGGGCATTTAAATTTCTTCAGGTGATTTGAAAACAAGGACCGTGTAGAATATGTTTTCCCACAATAAACACAGTTTTTAGAATAGGAACAATTTTGAGGGCCTCCACCATGCAATATTTTACAATTTGTTGCCAAAACTGAAAATTTATTTGATGTGGGAATACTATTAAAAACAATGTCACTAAACTGATTGAATGGAATGCATGGGATCACAGGAAGTACAAATTGAGTATTACCTTTAAAAGATGGCAGAGAAGAAATATCTTTCATCAGCAGAGCAGCTGACTGTTGCACGGGCCTAGAAACTGGCCTGGCAGACTCTTGCTTTGGTCGAGAAGGTTGCACGGGCCCAGAAACTGGCTTGGCAG
>JAPMOR010016896.1:0-19516 GCA_026543865.1 Argiope aurantia
AAAAAAGAATATGTCTTTAACATTGCTTTAAGAAAGTAAATAAAATCCAAACTATTTTGTTTACAAAGAAACTAAATCCATCAAAATCATCCATTGCGTGTCCAATACCAAAAAGCACCACGGGGAATTTTTTTTATATATTTCTAGAAGCGAAAGTTTTTGCACAAAAGATAATCCCAAGACATAGCCTGAAGTGAATATAAAAATTATTGTTATCGAAAGTCTATTCACAGTTCACTGAACTGCTCTTATGAATGAGCCATTTTATTCTAAAAGAATTTTATTCTTCTTTTGTATTGCAATTCAGTTCTTTGTATAAAACTTTTCAAGCTGCTATCAAGCGCGAGACATATACAGTCCATTACCTACAAATTGCTTTAAACTTCCCTGCAAAATTTCTGTCCTGTAGCTTCTTTTTTTAAGAGACGGAGGGTAAAGTATATTTTTACCATGAAATTCAGACTTTTGAACGTATTTTGTTTGAAAGTGAAAATGGAATTAAATCTTTGTTGCATTTTCTTTTTAATTAAGATTCCAATATTTTTATAGAATCTCGTTTTATTAATACTTAAAAATATCATAAAAGGAATTTTTAACTTTTATTCATTTACACTCGTGCCAGCATAAAAAAATAATTTAAAAACATTTTAATTAATTTATTATTACATTCATAATTTTTTTAAAATATCATTTAGTTACTTTCTATTTTGTATAAAGATTAAATCAAGAGCTTTTCTAAAAATTTCGTTAGAATATAAGTAGATCATTTGATTACAATAACAAAGAGCTAAACTAAATTTATTAACTATTTTTAAAGTTAAATTAAATTAAACTAAATTTAAACTGGAGCAGATGTACTCTGGAAGAGGAGAATGTATATCTCAGAGAAATTTTTGGAAAAGTATAATTTTAATAAATTAAAAATAATAGCATTTTTGTATGATAACATACAAAATATTATAGCACAAAACTAATTTTTTGTTATTTTAAAATTTAAAAAAAGTCTTTTTTAATTATGACAATTATAACGCAAAATTGCCTTGAATTTTATCTATTTTTTAAAGAATATATATATATATATTTTGCATAATTTTTAAAAATAGATTTCTTTACTGTCCAGAAATTCAAATTATTTTCAATGCTGCATCAAATATTTAATTGTGTCATTTTCTTCCATTATTAAAAACTCAAAAAAGAAAGATTCTATGTATTATGTTTGTAGTTTACATGAAGAAGATTAATGTTCATTTACAGTGCCGCAGAAGTTGAAAGATGTATTATTTTTATACGTGTTTAATAGCACTATGATAAAAACATGTCTTCAATTGGATGGTTCTTTACTCTATAAACAAAATATCTGTAAAGAATGTATATCATGTTGTGATAATATTGATGTTTATTTCAATTTTATTCCTTAAATTATTTTATGTAAGAAATCACGGCCATCAAGTTAATGCATAAGAGATTAGATTGAAAATAAACAGAGTGAATATTCTCAGAGAACCAATTGGTCACCGAAGGCATGCGGCATAAAATAAACTTTAAAAGCACTTAGCAGGATTTTGAAATTGTGCGTAAAGTTTATTAAAATAGAATAACTTAATTTTAAAAGCATTTTATGAAGCAAGTGCCATATTTTATTTGTTTCAAATTAAAATAATTAATATTATAATAAGAATAAAATGTTTCCTCATTTTTTAGTCTTAAAAAGCTTGAAATTGCAGCTTTGTCAATGGATCTGAATCATTATTTTTTGTGAATATAATTATGTATAATTTATTAAATAAACTTCGATACAAATGTATATACTTTAATGCATAAAAAAGCGAATACCATTGCTTTTGAAAAAAGAGTAATTCCTTGTTCCAGCAGTTTTCCACAATAAATAGATGTGATAAAATGTTCAATTACCAATAATAATAACAAACGATAAACATTGAAATAATCCTTTAAGCTAATTTAAAAATGTAAAATAGCTGCAGAAGAGAAAATTATATCACGTTTTCACTAAGAAAACGCTAAAGCTACTTGACTCGTTCAATTTTTATTAAGTCCTCTTCAGTTTTTTTTAAAAATAAAATATTTGAATTCGTGTAATAGTGCGTTTAACTGAGATGCTTTTAATGAGACAGTATTTCAAAAAGTGAAGTATTTCTTTTTTCGTAAAGCTAAGTTTTCGTTTGATTACACAAAACAATATTCCATTTCTCATCGATTTCTTAGTTACTTTTCATAGAAATATTTCTAAACTAGCAGAAGCGCACGAATAGAATTTTTACACCCCTGCTTATAAAGCCAAAAATATTGTTAGTCTCTTCATATGAATGCTGATGACATAGACCCTGACTGAAGTAAGGAAAGCGTGAGTGTTGCTTTGTCACCTAGCTGAGTCAGCTTAAGGTTTAACGAGGAACACCCAAATAAGTAGGCAGAGATTTCCAATCATCGCCTAATCATCTACCTAAAAGCTTTTTTTAACCGTCTTGCCAAAGTTAAATAATTTCTATGGAAAATATACTTTTTAAGAGACGATAAATTGTCCCAAATAAGGAATAAATAATAATAGCAATTCGATATAACATCGGAAAAGGTTGGGAAAATATTGTTGTTAAATGGTTTTAACATACATAAATGGATTTTTTAATCGACAAATAAACTGAAAATGCTTTAACAAATTATTATGTTTTATTTTAGATCATTCGCGAACATAAAGAAAATATACACAGAAGTATCACCCAGCAAATAATTATAGAAAAATTTGGCATTTATTTGCCATACATTCTCCTTTGACGAATGCCATTTGTGTATTCAAATACTACCTTAACTACGACAGGTCTGTTTAATCAAACTTAGATGGTCAGAAATCAGGTAATTATTCATAATAAAGCTTTCCATAATTAATCTTCTTTAATAATATTCACACATTAAGAGATTATGAAAATTAAATTTAAAATTTCAGGAGAGTATAAAGCTAAATAACAAAAAATTAAATTTCCTGAAATATAATAAACACCAAAAATGAATGCAAATGACAGCAATCTAAACCAATTATATAAGTTCGTAAAGAGGGCAAGGTGGCTCATAGGGTAGTATATGATAATATTCATAAGAAAGTTCTATAAATAATTTTTGTTATTAGTTATGCAAAATAATTAAATGATAATAAACTTCCAAAGAGAAAATTCAGAAAAATAACTTTGGAAAAAGGTATACTATGTCCAATTACAATCATTTATCTCCAACTGCAATTACTGACTTTTGAACTTAAAAACTGTTAGAGGATGTAAGTGTACATCGATATATCTGTAAAGATCCACAATGGACTCTTCTGTTATTTTGTAATGAAAAACTCGAATGAATACGAAGAATTATATATATCTTCTTGTTGGTTTTTTTTCTCTTTTCCTGGAAGCGAAAACAAAGTTGGAATTAAAATTACATTAAATGGCGCACACTTTAAAATCTCAGATACTGTAATTTTAGGCTTAATTTGTAGAGAAAAATATTGCACAATATCTTTTTGTATGAAGCTAATCAAGCTAAGTAATTGTAGCAATTCTGCTGATAATTGAGAAATAATTGCACAAATCTTATGGGACAAAAACGTGTTCAGGAAAAAAAAAACTAAAAACGATGATCAAACAATTTATAGTTCTTTCACTGAGCTACTTAATTGTTTAGTAATTTTTATAGGTCTTGCAAAGTTCAAAGAAGGGCAATAAATGCTGAGCGATAAAAATATTTTATATTTCTTAATCTTTTTGTTGATCGAAATGGAGAAGAAACGAACTTGGAGGAGAGCATATAAGAGTTATTTTCAAAATGTAAAATTGAAGGAAATAATAGTAAAATAGCATTAGTTTAAAAATAATTCTGTATATCATTGTATCTCTACTATAATTTTCTAGATAAAAAGAGCTTTCAAGCTGAAAATTTTTCAAAACCTTTGTTTTGCAGCTTCATAGATATTATAATCGATAAAGTACTGCAAAATATGTTAAAAACTTTAGTGCTTGCCTAGTTAATTGTTGTTGTAATGCATAATGTAGTAACGAACATAAATGTTTTGGGAACCTTAAAAGAAATCCTGGCTATTTTATGGGAAGACACTAATAATATGCATATAATTTAAAATTTAAACTGAACTTTAAGAGACTTTTAAGCAGAGAGAAAACGTATAAAAACAATGGAAGTATTCAATAATGAATGCTGTACCAAATATTAAAGCTAGCGTAATAATTCCTTGAGATTTAAGTTGCAAGTAAATCATAATAATCTTTGAAACATGTACAATTGGCTATACTTTACGATTAAAAAAAAAACAACAGCATTAGATTGTACAAGCAAATCACGCATAACAATTTAATTAATTAAAAAAAATTATATATGGTAGTCTGTAGCCAGAATTACAATTATTAATGGAATGTCTTTCACATTATGGAAAATATTATATTCAGGCGCAATTACAGTTGATACAGCTTCCTGTATTCATTTTTATACCTCTGAAGATTTCTGTTAAAATCTGTTGGAAAAAAATCGAGGAAAAATTTTTAATAAAAGTATTGGGAAATATTTTTGTTACCAGTAAACAAATTCCGCTTATAATAATTAAATAATTTGAGTGAAATTAGGAATTATTTTTTTCATGATTTAATATCGTTATGAAGTCCCCAGTTCTCGACTTTGATTTAATTTTTTTGTTAATTAAATGTTATAATAACAATAAAAAGAATTTAAAATGAAAGGTATTTTAAAACGCTAAACCAATGGTGCTAAAACTTTCTGTAAATATAAAGTCTTCCCAAATAAAATCACTTCTTTATCAAAATATTAATAAAAAGCAAATGTAATATCTAAAAATGAATCTTTTGTGCATCAAATGTTCAATATAAAAATGTAAACAGTGAAAAATGTCTGCAGCCTTTCTGCAACTGTATGCAAAAAACGCTAAATACTTTTGTTTAGTTATTTGAATATTTCAAATCGATATTTACGATTAAGATGTTGAATTCTACAGGGATTAATTATACTTCGTAAATGTTTCCCATTTCAAAGAAAATTATAAAATTTTGACCCAAAAAATGAGTGACTGAATGAAATATTTTAATTAATGATCACGTCAATAATTCGCATATTGAAAGAAGAGTAATTTTTAAAAAAAGTTAACAAAAAAACTTCAAAAAAAAAACGTTAAAAATATTTCTTTTATAAAAAATAGTAGGTAACAATGCTTCAAAATGTTAATTTCAAATTAAACTTAATTTATGGGAGATAGTGAACGGTAATATTTCTTATACATTAGTTCATAAATCCATGTTTATCTATACTTATAATAAAACTCAATGTGTGTGTGTGTGTGTGTATTTTGGGGCTCTACAGGCCAGACCATTGAACCTACAGCTTCCAAATTTGGCACGTGTATACCTTGGAGGTCGGGAATGTGCACCTGGTTATTTTTTCGAATTTTTAATTAAAATTTTATTTATTTAAAAATTAAGCGAAAATGTTACTGCACAAAAAAGATTTTTACATGAAGTTAAAGATCAAAAATGTATCTTTTAAATGATACCAATGCTTTAATCTTAAAATTAAATTTCTATTTTTAATGAATATTTAAATAGATATTTTAACGATATTTTTCAACAATTTTTTTCGTACAAAATAAAAATAAAATTTAAGCTGCACGAGTACGTTTCGCATTCATGGGGAAAAATTAGCTTTTTTCAAAGTGTTGCCAACACATTGATTAAAGCTCCAATTAAAAATTAATTAAATCTTTTTGCAAATGAAATCTGCAAAAATATAATTTTCGGCACGTGTATGTAGGAAAGGACACATATATGAAATATTATTTTTTCTAAAAAATAAATTTTAGAAAAATTATTTTATGATCTTTTACTCTCTCTATATTATTAATCCAATAAATCAGTTTTATTTTAAGGCAAGTTTTGTTTAAGATGAACAGGATATCCATTCAAATCAGGGCCACACATCTATTTTGTAAACCAGATCTGACAAAATGGTCTAAATGGAAAATGATTATATTTTATGTAACTCGATTCAATAAATGCTCTAATAATTAACGAATTTTTGATTTTACATAAAGCTTCTGCTGTGGAAATCATGAATAACAAAATGTTCTTGAAACACTAATATTTTAAATAAAAAGAGTTAATTTCCAATCAACTAAATCAATCACTTAAACTGACTGATTTATGAAAATTTGAATATCACTATTCAATAAAAAAAGGATAATTTTAGATTTTCCATCGATCGTTTCGAAGAAAAGACGCCAATCAGCGCGCAGGTTTCTTAAGATTAATTGGCCTAAGATTATGAAAGGCGAAATTTTTAACATTCAAATCTTCATAAATAAGTCTTAGTTGATAGTGGAAAATAGAAACATTCATTCATTTATTTAAAATTTGGTGTGCCCAGAGTATTTCTCAGAATATGATACCTTACTGCATTAAATTTAGACTTCATAATTTTTGAAATATATTTATAGGCCGGAACAAAATATTATTATTGATTTCATTTCAATCCTTTTGAAAGCAAAACTAAAAACTGAATTTTATGCTGCATCTGAGAAATTTTTGTTGAATTATTCTTTGAGATGATGAAAAATATTTTGATAATGATGAAATGATGAAAAATATTTTGTAGTTCACATAAATGATGAAAAATATTTTGTAGTTCACATAAGACTTAAATACCGAGCGATTCTGTTTCAATATTCATATTCAATAATAATAATAATAAATAAATAAATAACAATAAAGATGATAAATAAAATAAAACGCTTGGTTTTATTAAAAAATATCTTTATATTAATTGCAATTTCATCATTTCCACTTTAAATTAAAGTTGAAATTTTACCAGAAATGACAACAAATTAGCAAAATATATATAGTAAATTGAACGAAACAATCTAAACAACAGTATAAGTTTGGTATGACTATCAAAATGTGAAGATTAAAAGTGCTTTGTTTGAGAATCTATTAAGAGACCAGTTACTTAAAATATTTTATTGAAAATTATAGCGAGCGGTAATACTGGCGAACCGGCTGGTCGCCAAAGGCGGCTAGTAATTAATAAAAGAAAGCTACAAATATTTTCAAACTTTATAAAATGTACTCAGCATTGATTTTTTAGTAAATATTTCTTTCACATTCTAAACAAAGATTAAATTATTGAAAAAAAATATTAATGACTTTTTTTCTTTACTTAATTTAAATTTAAATTTTAGATTTTTGTCTTTTCAAATTCAGATAAGTTATAACTTGTTTCACATTGCCTTATCTTAAAAATCTTACTGGCGTTTGTAAAATATACTAAAAAATGACAATATTTAAATCGTTTTAATCAATTTTTTTTTAATCTTTGAAATAACTATTTCTGCAAAACCAGCATACATTTTAAAAGAGAAAATTCAGTCACTAAATATGTTTTATTCAAATGGTTTTCTCTCTAATTTTTGATAAAAGAGCAATCGATTCATTAGCATTGCTTGCGCTCAGAAGCATCGATGTTTTGTATTAAATGGGATGTAGAATTTTCGAGCGTCCATTAAAAAGGGAAACTCCATTTCGAGATCAATATCAGAGCTTTCGATTGTGTTCCGGCAGCGACCTGGAAAATTGCTTCAGAATTATGTTTTTATGTTGATGTCCACCATTTGAAGAGGAGATTTTCCTTTTGGAGATTCCAAGGAATATAGAATAAAAGCCTCTTATCGGTTATTACGTGGTTTTTCTATGCAGGGAGGCGATTGTTTTGTGAGAAAATGAATATCATATAGCTTTTAGTTAGTTTTACTTTCATTTTTAGATTATCCATGCATATCTGGATATGAAATGGATAAGTCAAAGAGCATTTACCTTTCCGGTAGTTTTTCTGCGAGGGAGTAAGATCATTATTTTTTAGCTTTTGTGAAAGGACTAATAAAATGGAATGATTCTGAAGTCTCTAAGTCTCTTTAGTGACTCTTTTTAAAATTGATGGTATTCAAAATTACTGATGTGAAACGGATGGTTTCAATTCATTTGAATATCATTTACTCTTTTGAATTTTTTTCTCTCTTCTTTATTTATAAATTCGAAAAACTCTTTACCCTTATTCGAATAAATCCCTCGAACTGACTTAAGTAAAATAAAAGAAATATTTAAGAATGAAATAATGAAATATTTCCAAAGTGCTTTACTAGTTCTAAAATTTAATATGCTATAATGACATCAATAAAGGATTTCTACTGTATGCTGACCTTATTCTAAAAGCTGTGGATTCAAAACCGTAAAAAGAAACTATGAATCATATAGCAATAAAGATAAAAAAAAATAAGATAAAGTGCAAATTAAGCACTTAAAAAATTCATGCATAGGAAAATATTATTCAAATCTCTTTATGTGAAGCTTATTCAGGTATATGTGGATACCAAAACATTGAAATCATTTTCATTTTGAAACTATAAATTAAGTATCTGTTTTACTATTTGAAACTGTCAATGAACTTTTGAACTCAGTTTAAACATAAATATTATGAGAAAATAAGTAGGTTTTCCCGAGATAAAAATGATAAAAATAAGCTTCAAACTTCTTGAAATCAATGTTCAACAGGCTTTGAACTCAAAACCGATGTTAATCAAAGCACGTAATTAGGAAGAAGGTTCAAAATGGAGGATTTCAGCTGCTTGTACCACGAAAAAGGGAACTAATAATTCGAATAACTGATTCGGAACCAAAAAGCAAAAAAGGATTTCACATCGATGTTTTAAAATTCTGTTGGTAGCTTGTTTTCTAATTTAAGCATTTCTAAGAAAAACGTCTGCATTTGAAAAAATATTAAAGCTATTTAATGCACAAAAAGTTTTTAATTAGGAAAGAATTTGCTTGCTTTCCAGAGACCATTTGTTCTGGCATCGATTTTGGAAACCACACCAGCGAGATTCGTAAAAGTTGACAATTTTTTCCCCTAATGTAGTAGTGAATAGAGTTAAAGAAAACTAAAATGTATTAAATGTAGTGATGAATTCTTTTGTATTTTCAAAACATAAATTCTATATAATGTTCATTAAATAGGAGGTACTGATCCAATAATTTTTTTCGTGAGAGGAGCAGGTTTTAGAATTTTTATGTTTAAAAATCTATGTAGAAATTTATACAGTCTCGACATATTATACAGGATGACTCAAAAAAGTGAAACAAACATTTCTTTTCTTAAGTATTGCACCTAAACGTATACTTACATTTGCAGAGCTCCGTTAAATAAGATGGCCAATTGTATGAAATTATTTTGGCATATGGGGATGCTTATAATAAAAGTCTTTATACAGCCCCCACATTATAAGAATGTCAGTCAGAAAAATGTTACTCTTGCATTCATCTATGTAAGCAAAAACTGTCACTGTCCTATCCACAAAATTTGCAAAGATAACAAAATTCAAATTTAGTTCAATTTTTCATACTAATACTTCTCTATTATTTAAAGATCATTATCAGAGAATAATAATACATTTATTAAATGTTGTAGACATTTCCAGCCTTAAGCGCGGGAAAATATTTATTTGTAGATAGGTATAACTCTGTACGAGTAAGTTTAGTTTTTCTCCTTATAATTTCGAACAAAATTTTCTCTTGGAGGATATTTACATTCAACTGCTATACTTGATTTCAATCATATTGATGTTTATTAGTTTAATGACTTGATGTTTATTTTTTTTCCTAATTGGCCAATAATATAGCATTGTTTTTATGCCTAATTTTAATGTTATTTATGTTAAGGTTTTTATATACTAATTCTTGTCTTTAAAAAAATCACAATTTCTTGGGATTTTAGGATTACGAGGATTTAATACTTGGATGATAGTCAGGATTCCTGGTTTGAATACCTGCTTCAAGCTGACCCTTGATAAAGTCTTCAATCCGGATTCATCATTTCTTCCATTCTTTATTCAATTTTTTTTTCAATTTAAACTTGGGGTTAATGTTTAGTTCTAATACATTTATTAATTATTTTAAAATTTAAAAAAATCAACAAACAATATATTAATTGTAGTATTTGCAAACTTATTGAAAATAAACATCTGTGAGGCCTTACACAACTGCATTCTTCTAACAATAGTTTTATATAGCATACAATGAGTTGCATAGCGATTACATGTAAATAAATAAATAATTTATTACGTCCACTACCTACCTATCAAAGCGAACAGAGTACATGTGATTAGCAAATTACTTTCAAGCCATAGTGATGGAAAAATAGACCATTAAATTGATATTTGAGCACATTTTTGTATTGCATAAATTTGCATGTCTAAAATATTTTTCAATCGGAATTTGTGATAAGCCCCCTCTAAATTTAAAAATAAGAATATCTAGTTGAATCTTGTAGATAGAGGTGTGAAGCTTTGAATAGGTATAGACGATTGTAAAAAAAAACATTTTAACAACTGGCATTTTTGGATTATGGCATGGAATAAAAATTTTACTTTCGCAAATTTCTACTATCAATTTCTACGCAAATCAAAGTGTTTTTATACAGTTTTTCACCATATTTGTTGAAATCTTGTAATTTTAAGTATATGTCTAGGTGCTGCAATATTTACTGTAATATATGCTTATTCTAGTTTTTTGGAACATACTCTATAAAAACTGCTATAATATAAGTCATCAAATAAGTCATTTTTTTTAAATTCTATTTAATTGAAAGGTTTCTAATAACTAGATCTAATATACATTCAATCGACAACATATAGGTCAAGAAACTTCCAGATAACGGGAAGTGAAATTTCGAAGATAGTGTACCAGTTCACTATTCAGTTTTTTTCTAAATTACGAGATCCGTTCCAGATTATTTGTCAGTTTCAGATTTACTTCAAAAAAAATTAAAAACTAAAGGCGATAATCTTCAGTTTTCAAAGTCATGGTTTGATTCCGATGTATTAAAATTAAATAAATCGTACTTGAAAATTTCATGCAAGAATTAACGATAAATAAATTAAATGATTTCCAAGAATTGTTTTAAAATTTGAAATGATTTCCAAGAATTGTTTTAAAATTTGAAATGATTTCCAAGAATTGTTTTCTGAAAATGTTTTTCCCCCCCAAGATTCATTTTGACTTTAAATCAAAAGGTAGTTTAATGATTAAAAAATTATAATAGCGAGAATTAATGTATCACAACAACTGGAAAAATAATTTTAACAAATAATTATCTATCAAGATCTAACTACTTTATAAGTTATCATTTATTTCGAATTTTTTTTCGAGAATATGTTTATTTTTTCTCTTAAAATTGGCGAATTGCGTGAAATCGGATAACTGATTGTATTTGATAATTATTGCTTTACATCTCAAAGAAACTTAAATAAATTAGTGATATCAATACTTATTTTGAGTAAATGTATACTAATATGTATCGTACTAAATAATTATAATACGCAACTTTTCTTCAAGTCATTCTAAGTCAAGCTTTGTCTAGAAATATAATTCTGCTACTTAATATTCAATTTCTGCTTTATTTTTTTAACTGAAAACAAATATATTTTGAAAGAAACGATTGGGAAAAAAATTAAGAATATTTTAAATGTGTTTTTTAATGAATTGATATTTTCAAATTTTTTAAACAAATATTATAAAAGATAAATTAATTACTAATTGATAGCAACAGTTTTTTTTTGGACTATTAATGTTTAAAGGTATTTATGAATCATAGAACTCCAAATAACTGGGTTAATTTTACTAAATTTGATCGATGCCCGGGAGGCACTTCGAAATGAGGATGAGATACTTCCGGTATGGTGATTGGATCTCGCTTCCCTGGAGGGTATACAGAAAGGTGGGAAATCTGGCTCCTCCCATCGATAACGGGTCTTATTTCCTTCCGGAAAGGTTATACCATAGCCGGTGATGGCCCTTAGGATTCAACCACAGTTCCCGTCAGTGTTGCTGTTGCGGCGGTCCGGTCATTCAGTTTTCGTTATCCGTGTGCCTTCAGGCGGATAGGAAAGTCAGTTATATAACTTACTAAATTCGATCCAGATAATCGAAACTGGTATAATTGGATAAAAAATAACCATTTCTTAAAAGAAAACTAAAAAAAATATACTTATTACATATTAATTTAATGACTACAAAAGCATTGTATTTTTATTTTGTACACTTATTTTATTACATTTGAACGTATATCTTTATATTATTTTATACTAAGGAAAAATTTGTTTGTGGATTCCTTTCCTTTTTTTTTTTTTTTTAATTTTCTTTTTCAAAGCAATACGGATACTTGGTGGTCCAGATAATAGGGTAATTGATTGAGCTTGGATAATTTGATTTTTACTCTATTGCTATACATAGAAATATAACCCCACTCACCATCCCACTTACAACGATTATTTTAAGCATTCATTATAAATGTATTACAAACTAGCAACTTTGTCGACCAGGTGGTTTTTTCGAGAAATTTGTTTTGCCTTAGTTTCATTTAAATCTCTTTGATATGATCATAATTTTATATGCTTTCCACAACAAAATATTCCTAAACATCAAATTGTGACTGATATTAAAACCCTGTGATTTTAATATCTTACACCGTTTCTCTTTATTGTTGGCCTTCCTAATGCAGTCATGTCTCATGAGATCTTAAAGATTTTAAAAACGTAAGACTGTTAAAAGTAATCTGTTTCATATGACAGGCTGTGCTGCGCGGTAATATAATTCTACCTTCAGATTCCTCATGAAAATCGCGCATTTAATCACAAAATTTTTCTCTCTTGCTTTCACTAATGGAAGTAAATTATGAAGTTAAATATTTGATGAAGCAATAAAAAGTATTTGAATTTCATTGCAACAATAAAATATATTATTTAAAATAATGCAAAAAATATTTTTAACTTTTCAGAATTGTAGGAAAAAAAATTACAAGGAAATTAAGTTTGCGTAGTTAAGAAACCAGTTATCCGAATTTTGAAATGGTGCAAAAATCACTTTTGTGCAATGACAATTTTCGGAATTATTACAAAAGAACTTCAAAACTTCACTTAACGAATTAATTGCGTAATTTATTTTTTAAAGTCTCTCAAGTCATTTTTATTAGTCTCCCTTTTCAAAACCAAACAATGAATCGTACACATGTCGAACGCAATACAAATGATTGCATGGTAAATTTTTCAAAATATCATAATAAAACGAATAAGTTTTCGTTTTTCTTATATAGGAAATTTCACATCGACCGTGAACAATTTTAATTGACTTGTTGTATACACGTCGAACGTACTTAACTGTTTAATTTTTTATTAATTAAAATTTCAACTAAAATTTAATTAAAATTCCAACACGTTTCCTCCCTCCCAAATATATTTGTCTAAAATTTGGTAATCTTGTCATGTAAGTCAAACAATCTGTTCTGTAGAATGCCAACGCATACACACATTCTTTATTATTAGTAACAATAATGTCTCATGTCAATACATAAGTTATTTAGGTTTTTAACAGATTCAGCAATATGAGTTAGATTTAGATTTAAAAAAAACAGTCCAAGATCACATTAGTGTTCATTCCATTACGTTGAACCATTGATATTTACTTCTAAATTTGGCTAGAAAGAGGGCTCAATAGAAGCATTCTTTATATGCATCCTCAACACCTGGTATTATAAATTCATAGCACGATTTGACTTCTTGCATGCAAGTCAACTGCCGCTGCATTATTTTCTGCCCTCGTAATTATAATACGCATTTGCTTTGATATCACTGATCAAAGTATCGGCTATCATTTAACTTTATGAATGATACGAGAATGCCGAATCAGTTTCATAGATATTAATTTTGATAATGTCCTTGAAAACCCTTGATGGCCGATATATTGTTATTCTAAGAGGACAATAACTAATAACTTGACTTTTATATAGTTCATAGATTTAGAATGAGTGGTATCTTAGGAGTACTGTCTGAAAGTCAAGTTCAGAACTAGGTCATTCATACTACTTGTTGAACATGTAGGTGGAATGTCACTTCCAAAAGTAATCGTTACAAAGTACATCATGACACCGTAAAAAATTACTCTGCTGTCTAGGAAGTGAAACGGAACATAAGGTTCAAGTATCTGCAGGCAGAAATTCCTTTTTGTTTCTTTTTGGAAATTTTTAGAAGTTTTAGTTTTCTACATTCTTGATAGACATAAATAATTGTAACCTGTAAACCTGTAAATAGTTATTACTTAAAGAAATTTGTAAAGTAATACAAAAAATAAATTAAACATATTTTTAAAAAAATATTACTAGAAAAAGTTTTTTTTTTCTTTTTACATTTAAGTAAATAGTTACTTTGATCTTAACGATTACCTAATTAATAGGATACCAAAACAAATTAAATAAACATTGTTTCAAGCATTTAACTAAATGGCGGTTCTGTATTTGAGATATACTCTCTGCGTCAATTTTGAATTAAAAGTCTTGTAGTGACTATTTTTTCTATTACAAAAATTGTCTGTAGTGAAAGCTTGTAAGCTATTCACCACAGTATCATGCTTTTGCTATTTAAATTTGGTTCGTTTGACGTTTAACAATGAACATATCCATGTTAAATTTATTTGGTAAACTTAAATATTTATTTAAATTTACAATATATTTTATTGAAGCACATAAATTGTTAATACAATAGTCATTATGTCTCATATAGTTAAAGATTGTGTCTATAAAATTAAATACTAACAATAAATTATTTTTTCTCTTTTGACTCTTTATTCCAAATAATTTCTTCCAGTGTCAGTGTATCTGTTATAGATATCTAATAATAATTTGAATATCTATTCTAGTTCGTATTCTGAAATGGGCACCAAAGCATTCGTAGAAGTTGTTTATGTGGTTATTAAATATTATCAAAATCATCAAATATTACCAATTTTTTTTAATTTTACTTTAATTTGAGGAATAAAGAAACGTTACAAGCAGATAATCCACTGAATACACACTAATACACAAATTTTAACGCACAAACATCTATTTTTTTTACTAAAAATATGCGAAAAGTAATAGAGTTTTGACTGAACGTATTATTTCATTCCGATGTTCTGGACAAAATCTGAATTCAGTCTCTAAATTCTTAAATAATACTTTCCAGTAATTATTTATCCATTTGGAAAAAAATTCTTTAAGGATCATATTAAAAAATGCAACACTTAGTTACATGTGAAATCAATTTCAAGAAGTTTATATCAATTTTTTCCAATTGATGAAAATAGTATTTTAGAACGTAAATTCTCATCTTTATAATATAAATTTATCGAAAATTTTTGTTTATCAGCTAAAATGTCTGGAAAAAATTTAGCACTGATTTTTGTTTTACTCGAATCTTGTACAGAATAGTTTGAATAATTTATTTGTCAATGTTTAAAAAAAAAAAAACTCTTCCGTCTTTCTTAGCGACGCAAGGTAACTTTTTACAGTAAAAGCAAAAAAATTTTTTATTATTAGTTTCAGATATCTGATGAACCTGGTCTTCCGATATGCATATTTTCTTTAAGCGTATCTCTTCTTTCCAAAAATCATTTGTTTAAAAAAAACAAATTAATCTATTATAACCAAACCCGCCTTAAATTTATTTCATTAAATGATTCGAAGATATTTTGTTCAAATTCCGTTTTGAATTGAATTTTAGCTGTTTGTACCATTCTAATTAATTCTACATGACAAATTCTACTTTCGTCATACACGTATCTATTGAATTATTTTAACTAATATGATGAAAATTTTTAAATATACTAACAGATGACTGAGATATATTGCTCATGCACGATTGCAATGATGCCGCCATTTTAGGGAGAAATCTAACTCCAATTTTTAAATGTTCCTTTATATTTCATTTAGTATTACTAAAATCAAATGACACATTTTAAGAATACTTAAAATACGCCCTTGAATTCGACATATCTGAAGATCACAGAAACATGCCATTAAATCACTCGTAAAAAAATTATTTCGTTAATTTTTGCTATAGAATCTTAGCGGGAAACGCATAGAAGGCGGAGGATCTACTTCAGTTTAAGTAATTGAAGAGGATAGATACATCACATGCCAGATTGTACAAAACATACAACAAAGAATTAATGAAATACATGAAATTTACAAAATCACAGTAATCCAAATACATGAATAATAGCATCTGAAATCGTACGAACTATTAGTGAAACTTAATAGCAAGTAAAACTTGCTGCTGACAACAAATCTTTGGAGTGCTTAAGTAACCAGTATATTCGTTGTCCGAAAGTATACATGTTTCGTGTAAATGAATTGTTGCGTTACTTTAGATATGTTTCTTTACATATGTATCTGAGTTGAATTCTTTATCTAGTATGTATTTTTCACTCGCTTAATCAATGATAAAAATCCTCTTGAAGTGGTCTCTTTTTGTGTTTACTATCCCATGTTCAAATGCAAGTGTATCCCTACTCTTTAAATGTATCTCTCGACATTTTTTATATTTTTGGGATATATTTGCTAGGAAAATAATTTTAATATCTTCTCTAAATTAAAAGATATTTCGCTCTAAAATACTCTTTCTATATAATTTTATATCTTCTACAAGTTTAATTCAGATATCATTTTTTAATTCTTAACTTTATAAAATGAATAACTTTTCATATTAAAAATTAGTTAAGATTTTTCCTATTGTCAGATACCTAAGGACACTAAACAACTCCTTTTGAACTTTGAAATTAACCTATATACATTCGATAGATATATTTTTAGACCGTGAAACTAATTTTCACCAACCTGTAACTCCTATATCATAATTAATGCATCAAAATAAATTTTTTACTGTATTTTATTCTTATACTCAATAGAATAGAAATTAAACAAAATTAAAATACATTTTTATCAAGGGTCGAGCTTAATTTCAATATCGACCTCCTTTCGCCAGAAATGTGAACGCACAACGTTAGAAATAGCCATTTTCATGTATCAGATATTAAGCGGACAGTATAACCTCTATCTGCATATAAATTTCTGTTACGCAATTTTTTTATTCAGATTTGAATAATATTTTAATAAAATTAAAATTAATGTACGAAAAAAATGTCTTATCTCCTTTTAGAGGTATGAATATATCATTACGCTTCTATTTCAATTGTGGAGACTCCAGAATTTCTAAATGAATCGTGCGTTGCATAGAAAAGGTCTGAATTTGGACCATTCAGAATTTCAACCACACGCGTGCAATTTGCGAAATCCCTAAACCATATCATGACTTACATACCAGTGCTTCAAGGCCAAATGCATGAAAGGTGTTTCACCTAGTTCCGTTATCATGATCTCAAGGTCATACAAACATGCATTTCTATTATTCGACTAAAATAAACTATAACACTTCTTTTAAAACGTCGGTAGCAATAAACATGGTTTTAAAGCTTTTGTATAAAGTACACGATTATTATCATTTGAAACCTTGAAGGATAAGAACATACACTTCTTAAAATTAATTCTTTTGTTCATTTATTCATGAATCGCATTTTAAACAGGAGCAGACATGTTCATCAGTATTATATCTTCTAATTTTTTTTTTGTTGTTCCTTTTACATTTTCATATATGATTAAGACATAATAATGAATAACATATTTAATGGATAATAGCATATTAAATAATAATAGTTCTTTTTTACTTCATGGAAATTTAAAATGCAGAATTTTAAGTAACGATCTTTAATTGGATTTGGATTTCAAGTGCAAACGAAATGTATAAAATTTCAAATATGTTTTTTTTTTTTTTACATCAATTATACCATACTTTGATTTCCAAAGAATACATCGAATTTAATTTTCCTTTTTTTTTCATTTAAAATCTTTCATAATGATTGCGATATCTAAAGGGATTTAGAATACGATAAAAATACATTTACGATGAAAATTCTAAATAATTTTAAATGAATATTTTAGTAATTAAATATTGCTTTTAAAATGTATAACAATCTATCTGCGTTTCAAAATAAAGTACATGTTGTACTTACTAAAAATTACATTTCGTATATGTTTGCATTCATGATAAAACAGAATAGAACTTCTGTGCTTAATTCTACAGACATATAGAAAGATATTTTAAATTGTAATAATTTAAACTATTTGTATGCTGCTAAACTATTAATAGCATTTTTTACATTTATTTCTTATTAAAACTAACATGCTATAAACTATTTCTTATTAAACTATTCTTATTATTCTTAACTATTTCTTATTTCTAATTTGAAGTATATAATATTAAGAATACATGTTATATTTGCTTCCAAAAACAAAATTATTTGATGCTTTTATCATTAAAACATAATGCATCATTAGAATTGATGCTCAAAAGTTACGAATTATTAAAAACTATTAATAAATGAATGAATTATGAAGGTTGGATGAAAATGTATACAATGAGATTACGTTTCCTCCAAAGAAAAAAACGTTAATGATAATCTATGACGCATTATTACATTTATGGACAAATTGGCGAATAAAATATTTCCTCTTGTTACGATTAAAAATTGCATTCATATTTATAAAAAGAATCAAATGTTCACTTCTTTAAAATCTTTGTTTGACTGGTTTCTTAATGCAAGTCAATACCAAAGGATCAAAATAAAAATAAATCATTTTTTTAGAAAAGAAAATATATATTAAAGGAAAAGCGCATTAATATTCCCTTGCAAAAAATTACGGTAAAAATCGTGAAAAACCTGTTTTTATTATTTTTCTAACGGAACAAGCAATAATGACAATTCCTATGTGGGTTTAATAATTAAACAGCCTTCACGAACCTCAAGGCTATCTTGCTGTCCGTCCTCTGATGAGGTCGAAATCTTTTCTGCATCTCTTCCTTGGCGTTTTGGTAAATTTCCAAGAGTACAGAAACATTTCACGCCTAATATTAAAAGACTCTGTCTCTCATACGAATATCATTTTGATACATTAATTTCTAATTATTTTCAGTTTTTAAATGCTGATTGAAGAAGTAATTTTTTTTAATATTGATAATTATTTTAGGCTCAACAAAATTCTATTTAATTTCTTTTTGTGTTCTTTTCTGATACGAAAAGAGTTAGTTGATTTAAAAAGTAATATTTCCTTATTAGTACCATATTCCTAATTTAAGTCACTGCACTTCTTTTATAAAATCTAGCCAGTTAAAAATTTCTTAATTATAAAGTTATAAAAATTTAAAATTATGTAAAACACTCATACCTTCCAACTCATTTTTTAATCATAATTATAACTTTCTTAAATAAAAAGATATTTCAAAATTTTCCTTTAAAAATGCACTTTTAAAAATTAGAATAAAAGAAAAAGCTAATTGGTTTTTAAAATGAAAATTGAGGTGTCCCATTCGATTTTTATGGAAAATTCTAAAAGGATTTATAAATATACATTTTTATTAATCACAAAAAGTTAGATATTAAATAAATATTAAATAGATACATCACAAAAGAAATCTGTAAATGCTGGTGTATAAATTATCAAAAATTAAAAAATTAAAAATTAAAAATGATTT
>JAPMOR010016896.1:25756-69839 GCA_026543865.1 Argiope aurantia
CAATGTCAATTTTGATGAAAGTGGACGGTGATTAAATTTAACTGTCATATAAATGATGTTGGAATCTCATAAAAAAAATTTTCAAAACAAATTCATTTGCTAACAGTTAAATTTAATCACCGTCCACTTTCATCAAAATTGACATTGAGTTCGCTTTTATATAAAAAAAGATAAAATGCTAAATATAATTCAGGAACATCTTGTTTCAATCTTTTACAGAAATAAAAATAAAAGCTAAAGTAAAATACAAGAAAGATTAATAACTGAAAAACTCTTTTTTCCTTTTTCGTGAACGAGCTGTTACATACTATTATTATAGTATCTTAATTACACATTATCGGCAAAAATCGGGGAATTTTCATTGGGTCAATCCGTCCCAAAAGCTCGCTGATGGCTAGTTTAGCGACTTTCCTGGCATTCCAGTCCACTCTGAAAATAGAACTGCGCCACGGGCATAGGTTAGAATGTAGGTAAGAGCAGAAATGTTGTTCTTCCAGAACTTAAAGCTACCATCTATAAATCAGAGTTATGTAAACAAGAAATTCAATGAATACAAAAAGCGTGACTTATTTAAAATTCAAACGATGAGGAACTTTAAAGTCATTCAAGTGAAACAAGACAGAACTTCTTTTTTTTTTCAATGTCTGACTAGTGTCAGTAATAATGACTTAACATATAATCAGAGTAAACATTTTTATATATTTTGAGTCATAATCAAATACTTGAGGGTATCCTGCACAAAAAATTTCTAAGCAAGAACGAAATGAAAACACAGGATTTTACTTTCTTTCAAAATGTAGCAGAAAGATTCATAAATCTTTCCAAAGGCCGCAAAGAATTTCCAGATCCATTGGAAGCTTTTGTGATTTAAATAAAAATTTTATAGAAATTGAAAGATATATTTAGAAAAATTATTACTGTTGTATATTACTGGTTATATTACTACTCTTACTGAAAATATTAATGATGCAGATTTATGTTTTGAATTTATATTATTAACAAAATATTAAATCGACTTTTACGGAAAATTAGTTAGTTCAAATTAAATTTGTACTTTAAAGACATAACTAAAATTTGTCTTTATAAATCTTTTTTTTTAATTCAGGCTGATCATATATGTATGGCGTAACACAGTAGAAAAAATAACAAATTTACTAAATATTTTTTAATGGATTTTGGTTGTATCTTCATTAACATATCACTCCTTTTTTATTGGTAATTTGTTATTTCATTAAACCGCTTTCAATTGAGATTAGCAGATTATGTTTGCAATAAGAAAATTAAGATACAATGTAATTTGGTAAATGTAATAATCATCGAATGGGGATATAGAATTTTTTTGAAAACTGTTGAACTTTCTTTTCATATACAAAAAAGCAATTCCATTTTCTTGCAATAAATTGTTAAATGTAAACTTCTTCAACATGATATTGCCGCATTGAAGATAGACTGTCGAATTTCCATGGTCGAATGGTCATGGCACGGGTCTTGTGATCAAGAGACCTGGGTTCGAATCCCGATAGAGACACTGAGATTAATGGTATATGTAAATACTTTATTCCTTGATTTTATGTTTTCCTTTATTTCATGTTCCAGAAGATACTGGACATTTCTTTAGTTTACCAGACAAGTGTTCTGGACTTTTCTTACTGTCTCCAGAAGAGTATTCTGGAACTTTCTCTGCTTATATAAAAGCAGAGGATTTGTCAGTTACTGTGTTTTCTCGATTCTCAGTTCTGTTAATAAATTGGTTTAGCTCTACCTCTTGTGTGCGTCATTGAGTCCAACACTAGAATATCTACGAGACAATATTAACAGTACAAAAGAATATATCTAGTAATTCAATCGTCAGACATAAAAATTTCTAAAAAACTTTATAATAATTGTCACTGAACTTAACTTACAAAAATCAGTTGAAACAAGCACTGACTTCACTCTAAAGTAGAGCAAACTGCAATATATTCAAAACAAGTTACAATTAACAACATAATTCTTCGATTCTAACTTTTTGAAATATACGCAGATATGTGAATGATCCGAAGATATTTTACTTAGCATAATTCGAAACTTTCAAAGAACTACTACTTATTTTTGAAGTTTCGGTGGAATACAGAGCATTTGTTATTCCAGGAACCAAATATTGACTATTTAAGAGTACGCGTAAAGCTATTTTATTAGCACACAGTCTGGGTTATGCAGCACGGAGAAGTATTTCATTTTTACGTGAAAAAGTTTAATGAATTCGTGAACTTCGTTATAAAATTCCACAGACGGATTCTAGCAAATATTAGTTTCCAGAGGGCAAAGCAATCTGTGGTAAAGTTCATTTTGAATGTCAATGTTTACTCGTTTTACAGAGCATAAAAGTTTTCAAGATCGCAGTCATATGAAATGCAATCTTTCCTTGGTTGAGAATAACATAATTCTCAAGAATAACAGAAAATGAAGTCGAAGTTTTAAGTTTGTCAAAATATTACGAATTATACTGAAATAATGTACATTAATTAATCATTTTAATAAATTTTAAAAATATATTTGTTATTGTAAAGAATTCAAATGCCCGACTTTTAAAATCTTAGTAATTTTCAATAATTAATTCCTCTTTTTCAATTAGTTTTTATATATAATGAGTACTAAAATGATCTTATCCTTTTATACTTTATTTTTAAATTTTACATCATATATTATCATTTTTTAACTTATCCTTTTGTATGTGTTAATCAAATATCAATATTTATCTTTGTTTATATTCCCTCTAAAAATATTTTTATATAATATAACTTATCTTCAAAGATAATTATAAATTATTTATTATATTGTGAATGGAATTTGAGATTTAAAGCATTTAGTGTCTCATAAAACCTACTCTTATTGAAAGTTATCCCATCACGGAGAGAAAAGAAAAGAATTAACAATTAATCATATGATCAAAGGGCTTTGAAAATAAATTTAAATTTATCAAATACATAGTTCGATTCTTAAGAATTATTATTTACAAAAGAATTTTTTTTTCAGTTTCAATTAAAATCAAGCGATTATAATTTAATTTCCTTCCGACTAAATTTTTAAATTTCACAATTTTCTTTTTGATAATTTATTTCATTTCTTCCGGAATATGTTGCATATTATTCTCAAAAATAGTTTTATTATGTTATTTATGACATGAAAATAACTATAGCACTTGACTTCAATGAAGCAAAATTTCAGGGAAACATCTTTCACAACCATATATTATACAAAGACGAAAATTTATTGACAATCTTTCACTCAATCAACATTTCATTACAGGCCCATTAAATAATAAAAAAATTTCAAATTCTTTTAAACATGGAAAAAATTACTTACACATAACTGTTTACAGATTATATAATTTAGCTGCATTTATACTGACCTCGAAAATTACAGAATTGACAGTCTAATTGTACATTACAATATTAAATCGCAATAAAGACGTCAATATTTCTTTTTTAATTCGAATAATCTGCTAAAAACCTCCACAGAAACTGCTTAACGTATAAAAACAATTTCCTTATCCAATTACATTTTTTTTAACGTTAGTTACAGTTATTTTGGCAACACACTAGAATGATTCGAGATATTTAAATGTAAGCACAAATAATCTTTTTAAGGAAAATATTTGTGATAGATCCGATGAAAGCGAAAATAACTTGAAAGTATTATTTTTAAGTATATATCCGATCTAGGAAAAAAGTGAAGGTATTTAGAGCTCATTTTGCCCTGAAGAAACGATTCCGAATTTATCCTGTACTCTCTACATCACAGAAATTTCAAATGTGCAGTGAAAGTTGATGAAAGGGAGTTTAATTCTCGTTTGATTCAAAATCCTTTGTAATCCAAATGCTCCCAAAGAGATTTATTTTAAGAATTTCTGCGATAGGTTCTGCTTGAAGAGATACACGAATTAATCAATGCAAATCCTGGCCCGAAAAAAATGTCAGACAAATTTAGCTGCGTTAAATCAGGAGTTGATTTCCTTTTCAGTACTGTGTTGCAGGTCTTTTCGTTTTTTCAGACATCAGTTTTTATTACCAAGATCATGCTCTCACGCAACATATTCAAATAAAAAATGTTTTTCATATTTAATATGATGATTTATTTATCGAATAATAAACAGAAATAAAAAATATATCGGCAAGACAATATTTTTGTGATCTATTTTGATTATTAATTTTCGACTTCTTTTTTATGTTCCATAAAATTTTCAAAAACTAACCGTTTTTCAGAGCTGATTGTTCCGATAAATTTGATGAGTAAATTTTACATTATAAATAAAGTTTTTAAACAAACAGCAATATATATTTTTTTCTTTTTGCTTCATTATTATTCAATCATATGCAAAATCGGTTCATATGCAAATCGGCTTGCTTTCAAGACACAAAAAAATAATAATAATAATTTTTAGAAAAAGATAAAAACCAAATAATTTTTTTTAATATAAAGGTAATTATTTCAGTATTTGTCTCATATGATGAACTTAATCATTTTTTTTTCTTTTTGGAATTTTGTACATGTACATAAACGCAATTATATGTGAAAAACACAATAACATTTTGTTTTATTTAAATCAATTAAAAATAATCACAACAGAATGAAATAACTTTTTTTAGAAATAATGCATTTATTTTAAACTTATAAGAATATCAATATATTTTTATAGTATTTGAAACTCACTGACCATCTCTATAGTGAAATATCTTTATAGTATTTGAAACTCACTGACCATCTCTATAGTGAAATATGTTCATTGTAACTTGATATAATGGATACATGAATATTATTCCCTATCCGAAACAATCCCTCTCCATTGGTGTGGTGTGGAAGTTTGGAGAGGGGATGCAAGCTCAGTTGCTATACTCATCATCTGACTGTGGTTCAAAATTACGAGGTGCGTCTCAAAGTAGCCTTAGTGTTGCTTTAAAACGTGAGGTTTGTACGACTAATCTAACCCTGACGGAAACCGATTTGCTGATGCAAGAATAGTTAGGTTTTATTCTTAATTTCTAGTCTGAAACCGAAAATTATATTAAATAATTTTTTCTTACATTCATATCTATCATTTAGGGTAAAGAATGTATATAATACTGGGGTTGAAAATATCGAATAATTGAATTGCCTTTTGTGTCTACTTATTTGTGTCGAATGCCTACAACATATTATTAATTCTTTATCTTTCGAATTCTTTTTATTCGAAGAATTATTGAAATTTTTATTCAAATAATCTTATTTAGTAACTTAAAATTCAAAATAATATTCATCATAGTTTACATTCATATTGAAATATGAATAAAAATAAGCGTCTAAAGATGAATGATAATAAGAGTCTAAAAATGATAATTTACCGAATCAAATTTCTAATATCGAAAATTTGAAAGGAGCTTATTATAAAAAGGTGAGTGGTGCGTAACATTAAAAAATAAGTTGTTTCGAATTTCCGTTTCAGAAATCATTTAAAACTTTAAACTATTTAATTTAATATACTTAATTATGATTATGTCCTTTCAAGCATTTGTATTTTCAACTGCTATTTATGCAGTCTAATGTTACTATTATCTTCTTTACATTAATTAAAAAAAGACTTAATTTTCTTTCCGCTTTGAATTAAATTCGGACGAAACTTACGGAAACAAGCAAATAATCGTTCGGAAACCACATACGACTGAAGAATAAATGAGCGCAGGACATTTCAACGAGATTTTACAGAGGCTTGAAATCTCATTTTTTAATTGAGACCTTTTTTCTCATTTAGAGTTCCCCGCACACCTGTACAGGGAGGGAGTAAAAGAGGAAGCAGATACAGAATGCAATAAAGCCTGGGAAAAAAATGAAGAAAAGAAAGGCTCTAGGGCGCGTTTTGACCCACTAAAGTGAAACCCCAAAACCTTTTTAGCTAGAAGCAAATTACAAACCGGTGTTTTCGTGTTTTAGGATCAACGTTTCTAAATGAGAAAAATTATTCAAAAATTTCACGTTTATGCAGAATAAATCTAACTACTGTTTACTGGAATATTCGATCAACCGTTAAAGGTACTCCATTCTATCGGCGGAAGTTGTTCCACCCAAGTTTTTCACCACTATTTTGAACTGTTGCCATAAATGATCTCAAAACACAGGTGTAGTTGCTGCTTTAATTGATTATAGATTCCATTTCAATGACGTTATAATGGAACTTTCTTGAGATTTCAATGGAAAAATTCATAATGGAATCAGTTTAATGTTGTAAAATGAATGAATGCTTTGCAAAGGAAATCAGATCTAAGAAAGAAGAAAATGTACAGCTCACTGTAAACGAAAATTACCTTGGTTTGAAATTAATCTAATTTTTATGACCTATAAGCCCAAAACATACAATTAAATATTGTGAAAAAATATTACATTTTGTAGGAAATTAAAAATAAAATGATCCATCTTACATCAACCATGTTTTGCATAATCTAAGTGTTATTATAAACGCCTCTTTCTATTTTCGAAATTATTATCCATTAGAACTGTCCAATTAATTTATGATTTAAATTTCATGGTTATAATTTCTGCTTTAAAAAAATTCTGAATGATTTTTTTTCTTATTATAAGTGTTTGATCCGAGATGAAATTAATAATAAGATAAATAACGCCGAAATAAAACTGGAAGACTTAAAAGACAGCTTAAACGATACTCCACTAATTAACACGAAACTGTCAAATGTAAGAATTTTCAATTAGTGAAAGCTAAGACGTTTTTATCTCTCATCCAGGAAATTTCGATTTTTTTCTCCTTGAGAAGACAAGTAAATTAGTAATTAATGATGGAGAACATTTGTGTTTTTCTGCAGTATTTTTTTAATCGAAGTAAACAAACAATTGAAATATTTTCTTCTGGGACAAATAAAAAAATAATATGCATAATATGAATTTTCTGAGGAAAAAAATTATCATATTCCTGATGGAAACAAAAACAACTGTATAAATCATTTTCTAATTTCTTAGTTTATTTAATGTCGTTATTTATTAATTTAAAAACATACTGTGTCTACTTTAAACATTTTTTATCTCTCTGTGACCTTATTATTTAAGAGAATGACTTTGACATATGAAAGAAATGATAGAGACAGACAAAAAAAAATAACTTGGTAATGATATATGCCTTGCAAAACTATAAACGTCTGCTTACTTATTTTATATCTTTTTTTATGGTATTTACCGTACATTTCAACAATTTTTTAAAGGATCAGATAATTTATTTTAATAATTATATTTAAAATAAAAGGTAGCCTTCCTTTTGCGAAAACTTTCAACATTGTGAATATTTTTAAATGTTAAACTCCAACATATATTTCAAAATATTAATATATTTGAGGATTTAAAAAAACGAAATTTTTCCGTGTATAAAACTTTAAAAATGAACTGCATATAATTTAATGTCAAATATAATAATGCGACTAATGCAAAACCCTTTTTAGTGATTGAATATCAAAGAATTTTTATAGAAGACTGTGGTACTTTAATTATTTCAACTAAACAAGAGAGGATTAAGAAACATTATATGCCTGCGACATAATGCTTCTTCTGGTACTTATGCATTTAACAAATTGATAACCACCGGTCTAGTTTTTGAAATACAATACATAAATTCAATTGAATGCTTTAGATAGGGAGTTGAAACAGGACTTTGGTCTTTCAAATTGCTTTATAATTCAAGAGATAATTGCCTAATTTGCAAGGGATTAAATTCAAAATATACGTCATTGTTTGGCATTTTAGCATATTAAAATATGGTAGACGACATTATTCGGTTTGTCGGCATTATAAAGGCATTTTTTATAGGCAAAAGCAAAATGGAATTAATAATTATGTATATAAACTCGGCAAAATGATTTTAAATTGGATTAATTTGTTTTGCCATTTAAATACATTAAACCAAAAGAACCTGAAAACATTTGTATTTCAATATAATTTAATGAAAATGAGAAACGTGACATGCGAACCTAGTTGAAGAAAATTTAATTAAACTAAAGCTTTCGAACAGAAAATGAAACACAATAAAATAAAGCCATACAGCATTAATATGAATGCATATGCATATAACACCAAATAAAACTTTTGAAATTCAAATGAAGATGAGCTAGCAATTTTTGCTTTTGTCATGCTATCTG
This sequence comes from Argiope aurantia, assembly GCA_026543865.1. Classification (NCBI taxonomy): domain Eukaryota; kingdom Metazoa; phylum Arthropoda; class Arachnida; order Araneae; family Araneidae; genus Argiope; species Argiope aurantia. Next base: position 33,907 of record JAPMOR010016896.1, read on the forward strand.
TTACATATTCTTACTAACTAGCCTTCTATCTGAAATATAATTTTTATAACAACATTTTCATTCACAAACATTAATTTATATTAATATGAAGAGAACTTATTTAATTTAATATTTGTGAAACACTGAATAAGAGATCTGATTTTATTTTTAAATTAACCTTAAGAATCATTTTCTCTCGAAATAATTTACCACTGATCAACAAATGAAACTGAAAAAAAAATGATATATATAATACACATTATGTGTAATGTATTTTTAAAAAATGCATAAATAATTTGCATCACTTTGGTTCACATGTTTAACTTTTAAGATATAAACTATCATTAAATTAATATTTGTTCCTTCGTATTAGAAACAATATTTTAGAAAATTTTTCAAAAAACAATACATTTTCAAATAATAAAAAATGGATGAAATTCATGAAAGAATTAGACGTGTGTCTTATAGAGAATCATTAATTAAACAGATAAATGCATATCAATAATGTATTTGTTTCATTACTGATTGCAACTTGAAATGTGACAAATTGAAAACAAAGCCTGACATTGTACAAATTTTTGTATGATAATTATCATGTTTTATAAAACAGTTACAGCACAGAATTTAGAAAATTTATAATTTTCTAACGAATAAATGTTGTTATTAATACTGAAACCCCATGCACAAATTATAAACTTTAGAGAAAAAAAAAGGGAGAAGAAAAAGAAATTCCAAATGAAATTAAAGCCTTTTTCATTAATTTTTAACTTTTCTGCTTTACTAGAGTTGTTACGAAAACATATATTGTCAAATTATTCTTTCTTATTAATTTTCTCGCTGTTTATTTGCACACCTTTTTATAAAACAGCAATAAAAATAAGATATTTTTTTAAAAAAATCGAAGAAATATCTTTAATCTATATTGAAAATTTAAACTTACCAAAAGAAATTAATGCTTCTTAGTAGAAAATATAGAATTCATTTTAATTTTAGTCTTAAGGTTGAAGAATCAAGTTTTTGAAGATGCAAAAGTTCACCAACGAGTTACTCGGGTCTAGTTCTTTCGAAAGAGTAAAATATATATAAAGAAATTTTTAACTTGAAATCGTCTAGGAAAGCGAAAACATGTCTTTAATACTGAATCGAGCTTAAACTTTTATTTTTAAACTTCTATTATGTTATTAGTCCATTTCTGTGTTCATCTCGGAGAGTTGCACATTAGTGATAGCATTAGTTTTGTGATCCAAAATTCATCATAAACGGTTATTAAATATCATGATATAATAAAATATTTCAAGGATTATGATATAGAAGTTTACTGAGATGATTGAAAATAAAGTTCGATCGTTGTTTTCTGATTGATAGTTTTTCGAAAATGCAAAGTTCATTTCTATGAGTTCTCTAGAAGCTTCAGAAAAAACAACAATGAAGCAAATGAATCTAGGATTCTATTTGTACAAATGTAATTTCATTTCTCTTAATAAAGAAAGAAAACAAAAACAAAATTGCACATTTCCATAGTTTTTCAATTCACTCAATTTAACTTTAAAATTTTAGACACATTCTTTTTTAGAGAAATTTTATTAACTAGCTATACATTTTATAAGATGTAGGAGATATAAATATTATTGAAAACTAATCAAAAGGAGTTTGATTTAGATTAGTTTAGTTATATTATCCATCTTGATGCAACACAAGAAATGTTTTCGTGATTTTGAACCTTGGTCGGATAATAAGGAAGACAGCTGAGCCCTAACTTCTTTCTCCTACTGCCGCGCCGTAACAATGGAAGGACTTTTAAACCTTAATGTCAGATTTAATGTGCATTGGGGTACATATATATCGGATATGGTGGAATCTGGTTTCATAGCTACAGCTTTGCAGTCACGGCTTCGAGGTAGCATTATTAGTCACTGAGCGAGGTTGATCTATTATGATTCAAAATATTAGCAAACAATTACTGAAGCAATGATACAGAGACAGTATTCATGTAATTCTGTCATCAGTACTTAACGGTATTGAAGGCAGAGTTAATCGTATTCACATCTTCCGTAACTGCCGTTAAATAACGGTCTCAGAAGAACATTTTAAGCACTGATCCGTCTTCAAGGTACGAATTTTCCATTCTGAATCCAAGGTCCTTCCTCATACTATAGAGTCGCTTTAAACCAATAAATAATTCCCAAGGCTGAATGTTCGATGCCAGAATAAGTCTTACTTCGAATGAAACCAGTTTCTATCCATAAGGACACATTAGGGATGTTTTCATCGAGATTAAAATAATTTAAATCATTTAGAAGGCAGGGAACAATGCGGAAATTAGCTAACGCGTTTGTGGAAATATCCTTGATGCAAAAAAAGAACTGATAATTTAAAGCTTTATTTATTTTTAATTAATCAAAATTCCAATTAAAAGAAGCGAGAATTCTACAGGATGGCATGTGCGAAAGCCATTTATGCAAATTGTTAAAATTAGCAAAACAAAAATTTTTCCTTGGGAAAACTGATTGTATAAATCCATTGATTTTGCCATTTTGTAACTACTTATTTACTTGAAATTTTAAAACATTTTTTTTTACTTGATTACTTATTAATTTCGCTAAAAATAGATAATCGATTCCTAAAGTTAAAAAGAAAATATTCATTTGGAATTCAATTAAAATGAAAGTATGGATATGTTGTTAAGTAGATCAATTCTGGAAGAGTCAAGAGATTTCAGTGCAATCAATATTAAAGCACAATATATTGAAATTATGAATTTAGAATGAAAATAAGAGTGTGCATTTATTAGTTATCGAAATAAAAAAAATCCCTTTTTTTGCGCAGTTAAATTATTAAATTTAAAACTGAATATTTAAAAAAAATTTGTTTGGAGATTTTTAATTATTTTATACCGAGAATAAATTTTATTTTCTCTCACATTTACTTACATATTAAATCTGGAAATGACTTCTTTTGTTATTTACATTTACATTAAATTTAAATATTTGCAACTTCCAAGTTGAATAAAAATTTTCTGAAATTTATTTTTGACAAAGATTAATGGATAGTAATTATAAAATAAGAAGATGTTTTATTTCCATGCATATATAATTTTTCCGACTTAAATGAAGGGGAAAAAAGTTTTTGAAAAGAAGTGAAGATAAATCAAATGGATTTATACTTCTATCTGATTCTTCCCAAAGCTAAATAAAAAGAAGGGGACAAAAATTTCTTTTCAGTACTATATAAAATCGATAAATATATATATAAAAATACTCCGTTATACAAAAGTTTTAAATTTAAAAGTGGATTTATTAATCCTTGAAATTATTACTTTTTTAAAAAAACGATGTTAATCTAATTACTTATTTTCTTATTAATTTTTTTAAATCCTTGATGCTAAAACAAATAATGAAATTGTCAAATTATAATAACGGAACTGATAAACTCCATTGAATATTGCAACCAAATTATTATGCACAATTCGATATTAATATCAATCACAACATTTCTTTCTTATATGCAATTTGAACAAATTTCTTTATTGAATATTCAATGATACACGCAACTGGTTTATGACATGATAACCGAATTTTAAAAAATAAAGTATCGCATTAAAGCAATGATTATTTTAAAATTCTTATTTTGTTTTGTTTGTTACCAGAAATGACCTATCCTTTTCATTACATTTATTAGCATGAACTTGCATTAAAGATAAGTCTTCCATGGTATAGTATGTGTGAAATCTCTCTTTGTGGTATTAATAAAATTGTACATCCTAGATTGGAACTATTGCCCATGACTAAATAACCTCCTTCATTTTAAAGTACTTCTTGATAAAAATTATCCAAAGAGGAAGGATTTTTTAAAAGAAACTTTCATAAATAATAATGCAATATTCATAGAATAAATCAATAAACATTCTCTTTCAAAAGTGTCGAAGAATTCGCCTTACCTGTCTGTACACTTAGTAATCCTATAATTAGTCCACACACAACAAAAAACCTTAATTCCTTCACTAACACGCGCGGCAAATTTGCTTGGTCCATACTTTTGCAGATCTTCTGAACTCAAACTCCACTGCACGGACAAAACAGACACCACATAACGAAAAATTATTTCACGCGCAAAGTAAAAACTCGTGTCGACGCTGCTTATCTTCAGGAGCCCATCTTCATTTTCCGAGGGATGGTGCCATTCACTTGGGATCAATCCGATATCAATTAAGCGTGTATTCCCTCGTGGGCACTATTCGAGAGAGGGAGAACACCGGCGACAAATGTGGCGAAAAAGCACAGTTAGTGAAGGGGGAAGCGCGTCAGAGAGAGCGTCAGCTTTAATTCCCAGGTGCTCATAGACTGGTCGGAGGTAGACCGATTTCTGACACCGTGCCGATACAGGTTGAGTGACTTTTTGAGTCACGTGGTGAATTCTGGAGAAAGAAGAACATCCAGAAGTTTAAAGAGAGAGAGAAGAAAAGTTGACCAACTGGATGTACTTCGGAGAACGGGTTCTTTCCAAACGGGACCTTTCGCTGGTAGGATGCTGATGTAATCAATGAGTTGCTGCTGGCTTCGAAGACCGCGGGGCTGGTTCTGTTTATGCCAAAAATGCCTATAAAAAGGCATTGCTGGTACATCAATATTGATTTGCTACTGGCTTAGGGCAATTCCTTGTTGTTTATTGAGAATTATTCTTTGCTAAGTAATCACCATTGCCGATCAAGGATGCTTTAACCAATAATTACAAAATATTTTTTTCAATTATCATGACTTTCACAAAGAAACAATATTGGAAGATATCTGAGCCATTTGTATTATTAGCTTTTTTATGTGGATGTGCGTGTGCCAGCATAATTTCAATGGCAAGATTTACAAGTTTCTCCCCATTTCATATAATTCCAGAATTTGTGTGAAGTTCTCGTAGACTTAAAAAAAGTAACTCCATATTACCTCTTTACCAAACTATTATCTATCCATGGCAGGAAAAATAGATATGAGTGAAATGATATGCTATTATAGCAATATTTGCTTGACCCCCTTTGCTGTAAGAAATTCTTTTTATGGATTAATATTATTTTTATGGAAATAATTTACAAGCAAAGAAAATAATTAATACGTGCTACAAATATTTTCTAACATATCATAAAATTTAAAAAGTATTTTTTTTTTTTTTGCTAAAAAAATAAGTTAAATATTTCTTTTACAATCTGACTGCTCTGATAAGAATTATGCAACTGGCATCATGTTCATCCATTCTGTAATCTTTCAGAAAATTCAGTTTATCTACTGTTACCTTTTCGAAACTAACAACTAGTGTAATTCAAATAACTTAATTTAATGTATTTAATTAATATTACACAGAACAATTATGTTTCAATATGGAGATAATGTAAAAACTATATATTTTTATTTTAAATTATTCTTTTAAAAAGTATAAAGGAATTTTAAGAAAATTTACAATAAAAATATATATTTTAGGCATACTGTTTCAAAAGTTGTTTCATACTGATTTTTTTCCATCATTCGTTTGAAACAAAAAATATTCTTAAAAATATATATTCAGAAATTTTTATCTGCTTTACTTGATTTAATTTTCATTTTCTTAAATTTTGCATAAAAAAAGGGAAAAGGAAAATAGAATAAACTAATCAGAAGGCAGTGGTAGCTTCTCTATTAGAGATGGAATATCTCTTGAATATATTTTTAAAAATTAAATTTCCTTACTTTCACCATTCTATAAGCCCAATAATCAGCAAAAATAAGAGAAAATTAATAAAAATGTAAAATAAGACAGAATATCAATTTACAAATAAGAGAAACGCATGTTAGGGTTATTTATCTTACAGTTTATGAAATCCATTGCTCACAGAACGGACTGTTTCATTTGAAGGAAAAAAACAACCCCTTTTTCACTTTGAATTTTAAGGCGCTGAAATTGCAATCAGAGCAGACCCATTTTGGAAATATGATCATTTTTTATTCCAATCCGAAATTTACCTTTTTTTTATCGTAGATTTTTTTTAAATCTCTTATTATATGTTTACGAATTTTGGTTTCCGATTCTCATTTCTCTAACAGATTCAAATATGCCTCATTAAATACGCATTTTTTTTTCAGAGGTTACCTACTTTTCAAAAACAACACATGTGGATAATTTTCAAAAATATTATTTAAATGAAAAGTTTTATGAGGAATCTATTAGCATTAACTATTTTATGTAAAAAAAATAGCGAAGGTTGCTAATAATTCATTGATCATCTTATTTGAAATTTATTACTGGTTGAGAATTATCAAGCTGACTGGGCGAAGATGTAAGTGTGTGTGGGAAGTTAGTCTATGATACTTTTATCTGTTGAATCATCACTTCACATCACATATTCATATTCACATGATATTTCTATTAACGCACTTACAATAATTTTATATCATATACTAATCATTTAATATGTTTTAAAGGCAACAAATTCATATGTGCATTTGAAATTAAAACGTTAATTTTACATATTAGTAAAAAGCCATTTTTAATTACAATCTCTGATAAGTATTTTGCATCACTGCTAATTTCTAATCTGATGTTAGTTATTAGCTATTGTTAAAACTATAATAGTTAACTTGACTTCAGACTATAGTTAAGCTATTGTCTGAAGGGAAAATTAAATAGATCATAATCTTTACATGAATGATTTTACGATAGGAATGAAATTCACAATATGATTTTGGAAACTGCAATTATTTTAGGGAAATACTTTATTTTAGCATTATAATATCTCTAAGGAAACAAATTTACAAATAAAAAAAATTACCTTAGGAAGAATAGATGAAAATCAGAAAAGGAAACATAACTAACTTATTTACAGACAGTAGTTTTTATTCACAAATAAAAGTGTTAAATAAATAAATATGAATGCAAAAAATTGCAATTTTTCAATTGTACAAACATGTGAAATTTATTTATCAACAAAATAGCCTATGCATTGGCCGTATTTTGAAAGGACTTCGTTTAGGTCATCCTCGAAATCGTTTTTAAAATCAGTGAATTGTTCCGATGCTTTATTAAAAATGTATTTTTAAAACAATTAATGGGAAAAGTAACAATTTATAATTTCATGCAGTAATTTCAAGCAAATATTATGGAATTCCTCATTTAAAAGAATATCAATATAACTTATTAATGCGATTTATTTTTCTGAAATATTTCAGTCTAGAATTCTTTATTTTTCACCAACTACTTTCCCCCAACTGTACTCAATGGAAGTGCATTTTGAATTTAACAACGAAATTTCGTTTCGAGTTGTTTATCTAATTCTATACATTTGAAATTAAAGTGTCATTATAACGAAAGTTTTACTCGAATGTGTTTCATTTGTGGAAGTAATATCTGAAGAATCTGAAATTAAAATGTTTATGCTGTTGAGAATAAAAATATTTTTAAAGTTCATTTATTGAAAGAGAAAAGTTTTCCTGAAATAGCTTTAGAAGCCAACGACTTCCTTTTGTTGAATAGAATTAGAATTTGGTAATTGTATCTTGCTAATGAAACAACTCTGTACTGAACTCCACACTTTAAAGAACAATCTACACTAATATTCATTCCCTGTAATGCTTCGAATGAATCGCCTCAAATGGATCATCCTATTCTAAACGTTCATGTGTCAAGAATCATTTCGCCACAAATGTATCTGCCCATACTCCAAATGATTACTAAATCTGATGATACCCTTTGTCATACTGAAAAGATATTTCCAGAAGTGCGTCTTTCTTAATAATGGAACCTTCGAACATCTTCGCTCACAACAATAAGAGCGTCTAGCCAATCCTCCATCTGTTAACCTTTTAAAGGGTTATATTTCTAATAAGAGTAATGGTAAAATATTTTTGCAATGGAGAAAAACATAGGAGCATATGAAAAAAATACTTTTTCGTTAATAATTAATTATTAAATCAAAAATATTCATTAAAATTTGAAATAAGAAATTGATATATCTAAAATATCGTTTCATTTGGAAAATATTGCGGGAACATAAAACGACCTCTCTGTCAACATTAGATGTTGGCACAGTATCATCTCAATATAAAAAAAGAAGATTCAATTGATAATCAATTTGATTGTTAATCCATATGAATGGGGCAAATTATTAATTTATATTTTTGCTAAATGATGTCAACTCTTACGAAAACCAGCAAACTAGCTTTCCATAAACACTTAAAAAAAGGTAAGTATGTTATAAAAATAGGTATATTTCTGTAGAAAAGATAAAATTATATTTAGCAAAAATTCTCTTTCAATTAACATGTCCCTCAACATTTGAATTAAAACTTTTAGACGTTCTGCAATTAAAGTACAAGATGGAACTAGGATATTTTAAAAATTGGACTTTAAAGTATGCAAACATTTTAAATTTAACTTATATATATACATATATCTTCATGCAACAAGTATATTCAGTAGAAACTAGTATTTATTTACAGTTTATTACTATATTCAATAAAATATTATGACATTTTAATTTCCTTACAAAAATTTATGTTGCAATGGGATTCTATGACTACGATTACTATGTATTTCTCCTATATTAAAAGGAATATATTTTTCCACGTCTTTAAAATATCAAGTTGTTATATTGTTTGTTGTTGTATTCTTCTGTAATTATTTAAGTCTTTAATGAAATACAAAAATAGGAATACTTTAAAAAAAAATTGATGTATTTAATAATTTCAAATGTTTGTTTGTTTGTTTTTCTAAATTTTATGTCCGAGTGAAATTAGCTCATTTTTACAACACCTTTATCATAATTGAATCTACTTTATTAACTTTTTAATAACTTTGAATTAACTTTTTAAGACGCTAAACAGAAAATTGTTGTATAATGAGTATTCACTCTAATCTTAACCCAATAACTCATTTCTAAACTTTTAGAGATTTGCTTATATCTGTGAATAATATTTAAAATGGCATAAATAATTATATTTTATGCTGTTTCAGTCAACTGATGCAATTATAAATAATCTAAAATAGTGATAGTAATACAATCTAAATTTTTATACAGTCCTTTAACCTATTAATCATATTTAACAAATGATTCTGAACACAGTGAAATTTTAACAAAAAAAAAATTCTGCGATCAAACCTGACCAAATTATGATCATTTAATTTTCTGGTCCTCAAGATTGCACTTTTAAAATCCTGTGAATCAATGACATTCCTCGAAGCATCCACGGAAATGGCTTAAAATATTGCTATTCATATATTAAATGTGAAAGTAATTTAATTTTGTTCTCATTTAATAAATAAATAAATCGTTTTTGTTAACATTTTATTATTTATGGGAGCTGGGACTTTCTCGACAATGAAAACTGCCGAAATCATCTTATGTATCTTCATATATCTATGAATTGATGCGAGCCCAAATCATTTCAATCTTCACCAATTTCTCTGGCTGGTCCCCTAAATGACATCATGGACGAATACTCAGTGTTGGATATGTGTTCAATCATATCTTTTACGTGGTCGAAGTTCTAGGACAGCTCAAACAAGAGAAATTCGAAAAAAAAAAATACGTAAATCCATAAGATTCCGGATACATTTAATCATATATTATATACGCGGAACGACAAACGATGCTTTCTGTTTCAGAGAAAGCAAATCATTCATCTTATTCATGGAGATTATACTGTTCCAACAATATTCTTATTTTAACTATATACAAAATAAGTGAATAAATGAAACTTATTTTAGAATTAGTTAACTAGAAGATTGATTTATTCAATTTGTATTCCTTAAAAATAGAAAATAATAATTATTTATTTATTATGATAGAGATTAAAATATGATTAATAAATTGATTGATGATGATGTCGTGTCCACGTTACCACGGAAAGGGGGTGCAGTAGCTTCTGAGGGTAAAGACCAAAGAGCACCCGAGGGCAGAAGTCTGACTTTTAACTCATACGAAGATGAAACACACATTCGCTTGCACAACCCCTTTTTACAGGGTGGCACATTCACACACCTCACAGATAGAACACAGAAGAAAAAAAAATCATGCCTGAACCGGGATTCGAACCTGGGACGCTCAAATCACATGGAAGATGCGCTACCCCTATGAAAGGACGCCGGCATTAAATTGATTCTAATGTGGTAGAGAAGACATATATCATAAAATGGAGAATAACCAAAATAATTCAAATTTCTTGTTTTATTTACATAATATCAATTTATATTTGAAAAAGACATTCGTTAATGCATATAGAACAAATCCAGGATTTCACACAAGCATTTGAATTCATAACTTTCATTCTCTCCTCTTGATTCAATCGTTTATATTTAGTTTTAATTCCTCGGAGGGAAATTTGCATGAAACAGAAATATGAATGCGGCATTAAGAAGGTTCATCGAATTGTAATGATATCATTCCGCAGTGTCTCACTTAATATTCGTGCATCACAAATATCTCCATTATCTAATCGTGTCAACGACGTTCAGCAAATCACATTTGAAGTGCGGATGACGTGAGAAGTTAAAGCTCGTTTTTGACGTAGCATGTACTATCCTTTAAAAGCGCTTCACTTTGAATTAATTAGAGCACCACTTAGCTTAGAACATTAACACTACTACTTAGAACAGGATTAACTAAATATATTCCAACAAAGTCTTTTTTAATTTGTTTATTTATTTGTATATATTATTTTATAATCTATGAAGAAGATAAATATTTTCATGATAGAATTAATCCCACAAACTAAGAAATAAACAGGTTGAACTTAATATTAAAATAACAATCTGCAAAACTGGTTTATTTATCTGGTGCTTGCATACAAACTTTACCAGTGTTTCAATTGTTACTTATGGCACTTTAGAAGCTCGCTGAAAGTTATCTGTCAGCGATTTAAACGGAATGAGCGTTGTTTTTTCAGTAGTACCAACTAGGGCCAAGAGTTCGCCTTAGCTACTTCATGCGTCACATTCGTTTGCACAACTCCTTTTTACAGAGGGGGGGGGGGCACATTCAAACATGTAACAGATAGAACACAGAAGAAGAACAACCATGCCTGAACCGGGACTCGAACCCGGGACGCGCAGATCACGAGGAAGACGAGTGTTCCTGTAATTGTTGTTGTTGTTTCTAATGGCAATTGTCACAAACAAACCGACTCACTTTAGAAGTCAGTGATTTTGTGCCAAGGGTACGTCTCTTGTTTTTCAGTAGCACCATCTAGGGCGAAGAGTACCACTTAGCTACACACACGTCACAACCTTTTTTAAGGGGCGGACTTCATTCATGCATTTCATTCACTCACCCATAGATCGTAATTCAGACTTGACAAAGAACGATCATCCCTGATCCAGCACCCCCAGTGGTATTACTCACGACATGGAGGACATTGTGGCCACCACAGATTTATACGTGCGGTAGCCACCAAATACACGGAAAGTCTCCGGCCGGCGGGGCCCGAACACGCAACCCAAGGAACGCAAATCCAACGCCCTAACAAAAAGTAGTTAAATTATATTATTTAAAATATGTTTATCATATTCATATTAAATTTTATTTCAAATGCGCGATTTTTGATTTGTAGAATTAAGCTATTAGACTATGAAACAAATAGTTTGAATGTAATCGAATGTAAATAAATTAAAACGTACTCAAATCTGAAATCACAATCTGCAAAACTAGTTCATTCACCTCGTGCTTTCATAGAAATTTTACCAGTGTTCCAGTAGTTAGATTATATTATTTAAAACATGTTTTCATATTTATATCAAATTGCATTTTTTAATGCAGATACAAATTTTTAGCCTTTATTCTCCAGGAAAATATATTTGTGTTTAGTTTTTTCTTGTTTAGTTTAGTTTAGTTTAGTTAAATTAACGTCCCGTTTGAAGCAACACTAGGGCTATTTGGGGATGGACCTCGTAATTTTGAACGGCGGTCAGATGACGAGGACGACACCTGAGCTGGCACCCCCCTCTCCACACCACACCACACCAGCGGGAGGACGTTTGGTCAGAACGGATTTAACGTGCAATAGACCCCCTTACACGACGGTTCTTCGGTGGAATCGGGTCTCGAACCTGAAACCCTCCGGTTCCGAAGCCGATACCTTAGCACCAGGCCACCGCGGCCCTAGTTTTTTTTTTTTTTTTTTTTTGTAATCGTTCCACTATCATATTAAAGCCTGATGTAAGTGCGTTGATCATGTTCGGTTATAACATAATGCTAACAGCAAGAGCATGGTTCGCTAAATGGAAATGAATTTCGGACAAGCCGCCTAAATATTCAATAATTTATCTTTAAAGATTTTAACAGTGGCATGAGGAAGTGGGATTTTTCTGACTTAAATGTATTTTTGCTTTATAATTGATTATATTTTACAACCTGTCAGTGTTCATATATTTTATAATCTATTACGTTATTATCTAAATAAATAAAATTCGAAAAATGTAAGTCTTTATTTCTGCAAATGCAGAATTTTGAGAGTTAAAATATTTCAGTTTAAAAAAAAATATTTATTTGCCACATATTAGTTAATTTAGCGTTTTTCTTCTTTTAATATGTAATGAATTCGTAATGAATTTGTATTTAAAAACAAATAATTTTCTGATTTTGAGTTTCATATGTCTAAAGGGGCACAATTTCTAAGCAAGGATCAAAGCCTAAGAAGGAACTCCTCTTATTTCTGTTTAAACAGAAATTCTATAAGAAATGCAGCTGAGTAAAAGCCTGGATTCAAAATAAAATACTGAAAATAAATAAATAAATAGAAGGATAATTTGAATGCTAAATAAGAAATTGAACGAATGCTTTCTAAATATCTGTGAATACACTTTTAGCAACAAAAATTTACGCGGCGTTGCTTTTTCCTAAAAGGGATTTTAAAAAATTGAATGATGATGATGATGATCATAGGATGCACCGTCAATTAGTATATTTTACAAATTAAAAAGAAATTTGACAAGAATGACATATGTATGCATTCTCACTAGAAAAAACATTATGGGGAAAACAAGTTTGATTTATATCAAAATGAATAAATTGAATATCACCATCTCTCAGAGAAATTACAGGCCCCGATTAAGAAAAATATTTAATGGAATATTGTTTACTGTTTTTCTGTAAATCCCAGGCTTGTTAAAGAAATCAAATGATTATATTGCGTGAACGATTTCCTTGCTTCGAAGCACGGAGGTGACTGTTCCATAAAAAGAAGCCATTTTTAAGGAAAAAGGCAACTTAACTTTTTTTTACTAAAACAAAGATATAAAGTTGAATTTCAAATAATATATTAAGAACCATAAAAAAATAAAGAAGGAATGGATATTTCCCATTAATTATTTTACGGAATTCGGAAGCATTGTCCATTTTTGTTTAACATTCCTCTGATTAAAACTCAAATCACAAAATGCCGTCACAGAAATTTTTTGATGCTGTTTTAATCAATTCAGCATGCACTTTTTTGGCTTCATGGCCCGATAAAAACTGTTGCCCTTTTTTGAAGGCTTTGAAGGTGTAGAAATCTAATGGAAATAGGTTTGGGCTGTAAGGAAAAATGATTCAAGATTTCTCACTTGAACATTTTCAAACTTCCCTTTTTTATGTTCGCTGTGTGTGGTTGCAATCAAGCGTTGTTGTCCAACAAAATAACATCGCGAGAAAGTTAAGGAGAGTCATTTCGCCCTTTATTTCTTTAATTTATTAATTTTTCATATACCCTTGATCATTGACCGTTGCTCCATGCTCCTGAAATTAAGATAGAAGCAGGATGGAAACATTACCGTGTCATTACTAATATCGTTGTAATGCTGCAATATCATCTGCCTCGCTATATATCGATTATACCCATAATTTGTATAATTTGCATAACTATATAATTTTTCGTATTGTATGGCATGTTAAGTCTGTTCTAGCTAATTCTTCTAAGAAATAAATACAAATTATTGTGATGGAATAACATTTTCTAAAAAAGAACAACGGTCGAATGCTTCCTGAACAGGAAAATTAACCATCCTGGTTACATACTAGAAGGTCAGTGGTTCGAATATTCGAATAAAGTAGAACATTTCACTTTTTTTTAAAAACTAAAAAAGAACATTTGCCGCATTTCAGGGGTATGATGCACTGATTATTCATTCTTTTGGATTAAAATAAGTGTAATAATAAGGAAAGTGAATGCCTGTTGAAATATTTTACTTTTTGCCGTATAATCAATTTCTCAGTTAAAAGTTATTTAAAGATGTATTTCTAACACTAATCTCTTATAATACTATTAATTATTGATCTTCTATGAATGTCATAATATTCATTTTCAGAATCTGTTTAAAAACGACGAAAGTACTTTTTTTATAATTATTATAAATGGAAAAGTTGAAAAAAAACTAAAGATCGCGATTGATTGTCTTATGGAATTGATTCAAACAGCTAATTTCTAACTGATGGTTTCTAATATTGTTTCTAATTTACAAATACATACTTAATACATTATTAAGGATGACCGTGTAATAAAATATTACTCAATGGTATTGATATAATAAAAAGTAAAATAATTTATTTTAACATTTTTTGCAATTAACCATGCATGTTACATTCATATCATATCATTCGGCATTAATAACGTCTAATTTTTTGTACGTTTAATAAAACGATACTACAACTGTAATGCATTTTTAAAAATAGATATTTTTAATAGAATAAGGCTTGGAATTTAATATAGATTGTCACTTATCTAATTGATGCTGCACTCAAATGATCTGCCTTTCAAAAGAGATATATGAAAACATTATTTTTCTTTTAGTTTTTATAAATACATTTTTTAAGTTTTTAAGTATTACTTTTATGTTTTTTATACCTTACTCTTTTATATCAAGACTGAACTTTTTCAAAAATTTATTTTAGTTATTTAATAGAAGTGATACAGTGAAATATTACTTGTAGGAGCAATTTATTTTCAGCAATTGTTTGTTAGTTGAAATTTGGATTAGAAATAATTATTCGTGAAAAACAGTATAAACATTGTCTAAATTTAAAATTTTGATTTACCCTTTTATCATTATTTCAAAGAAAATATACGTGAAAATAGTATAATATATATAAAAATTTAATTGTATATCTGAGTCAATAACACCGGGAGATCTAAAATAAAAGTGATAATATCGATCAAAAATGCGTGAATTAGTGTATAATCAGAATCAGCTTTAACATTTGATGACTTCAGAAAATTAAAATTAAGAGAGTAAAACTTAGGGACTCAGCAACAATGGAATGCTTATTCCTCAAATTGAATTGTTATAATGTAAGCGAATTACTTGCATAGTTTTGGAAGGGCTACAACTAATTACAGCTGTCCTAAAAGGAGCATTCCAAATATGTTTAATAGAAATTAGATATTCAGGGATCAGAGTATTACTTGACTAGTTAAGCAGTTTTTGAAATGATCGACCAAATATGTACATTCTATTAATTTTGAAAACTACTGTCATATTTTTTTTTTCATTATTGCATTAACAAATGCTTATAATATTATCTCTTATCTTTTGTTTAGGTGAGAATTACATAACAAGGAAACTAATGTCTTAAAAAATATATCATAATAAAATAATAAAAAATAATCATATTAAGTAAATCAATTGCTTTAAGTTATATTCAAACCACATTGGGTGCATTCCCGCCTTACGACGTCATAACTAGGCTAAATGATTCGAGAAAGTAGGCTAGAATGCAATCACCTTCAATTCCACGTCCAAAGCCCCAGGGAAATTATTCTACTATCTGAACTAAATGCTTCTTAGTTTGTGCCAAGAAACTTTAACATCGATTCATAATCAGATATTGAATGACAATCAGATGGAAATTGAAAACACAATTTGCTAAGCAATTAGAGTATTGATTCATCGCCATATTAACAATATGGGAAAATAGGATAAAATTAATAAATTAGACACCATTATAATCCTCAATTAAATGGATACATAAAATTTTAAAAGATATTTGTATATATTTATCCAATTTTTAACTTATTTTTATGCATTGAAAGTTTGATCCGTTTAGTTTCAGAATAAAAATAATTAAAAGTCACAATAAAAACGACATATAAGAAATAATTTTTTGAAGAAATTTTCTGTTTTACTTTTATTATTAGTGTTTTAATGTCATGTCGAAATATTAGAAAATCTTTGTAAAAATTATTTTCTCATCTTGGGAGATAATAATTAGCAAACAATATCAATAGAGAAAAAAAATTGAAAAATAAAACCGAATTTAAAGTACAAAAATAATGCATAAAAAAACTAATTTTCATTTATCCTGAAGTTTAACACAAATAATAATAATATATGAGTTATTATAACTGTTTCAAAATCTAACTTAATTCACTCATTATTAACATCATTTATTGTTCAAAATGGATTTTGTCATTTTAGACCACCTTTTAGAAAAACATAATTATACTTATACTGTAATTAATTTTGAAAACTTTCATCTCTTTCACCTTTCATCTCTTCAACATCATCATCAACCACCAACAAATAATTTAAATTAAAAATCTTCAAATCATACAGAGAACGGATTGCAAGTTGATCGATGGAAATGAATTGCAAAAAAGCAAATTTAATCATATGATAATACCAAGCTTTTGGTTTTTCAGATATTGAGGTGACATTAAGATTATTTTTAAAATATCATATTTCAAATTTGATAGTATTAATTAAAATGCTAAGAATATTTTTATGCATATACGAAAGGGAAGCCAAAACGTTTTATTGCATATTTATTAACATTCATAAGCATTACATCTCTATTTTTGAAAGATCAGTTTAATTAGTAATACATTTGAAATTTTCAGTTACGATTTATTTTATCAATAGATTTGACAACATAACTCAGAATTTCAGTTACAAGCACTCCTAAGAATTTTAGTGAAGGCATAAACAATCGGTAAACAGCAGAATTGTTTTAAAGCAAACCTTCGAACTTTTAGCAGTATTGTTTAGTTGTCAATGGATTTTCCAAGAAATTCATAAGCCGATTGGATTTGACCTCGCCATTTCGCAATGATACAAACTGTATTCATTGGAATGTATGGACAGGTATAATTATTGAATTGTTGGGTTAAAGTAAAATTTCGCAAGAGAGGCTTTGTGTCAAACTAAAATTCAAATCTGAAGTCCCTGTCTTGATATTTGATACATCCTAAGCAATTATTTTGTAGTAATTTCTGTTTATTTTCTTTTTTTTACTCAAGCATTAACTTTCATTTCAAGGTTATTCCAAAGATGCCATTAGTATATGGCGTTTTGTTTTTATCTTGAATAGAGTAATCTCCTTGTTTAAAAATAAATGTAAAATCACCAATTCTTACATCTATCAAGTAAATGTAAGAATTAATGAATTTACATTTATTTTTTCATTTATATTATACATTTATTATAATAATTATTACATTTATTTTGCATATATTACATTTATATTTTACATTGATTCATTTATATTTTACATTTATTTAGATGATAATATTTATCATCTAAAAATAAAATGCCATCTTTTTTTTAGTCTTTACAGTTGATGTTTTGATCTTCTGTCCTTGTATGCATTTATTTATTTGCAATCTTCCAAATAAATTACCAAAATATTAATATTCAATTATCTGCCCAATAAAATATCATTTAAATTTGACATACGTATTCTATTGTATTTGTCATGAATAGGATCAAAATGATGATAATCAAGTTAGTAGTAAATAGTTTATTAAAATTGAAGTAATATTAATTACAATATATTAACTCCAAACATTAAATGACGAAGTGGATTCAAGAACAAAAGAATTCAAGACAAAAAAGTATTGAATATTAAATTCATAATACATAATTATAACAAAACATTTAATAATAATCTTAGATATATATATCTCATAGAGTCACTTATTTATAAAAATATACTAGAAAATATAATTTGTTATAAGTTTTGTTATACTGATCTTTATATGAAGCAATATTATTCTGTTTTGCTTCCTTATTTCTTTTCAACGATAATAAACAAACATTTTTTATCTTAAATTCATAGAAACCTCACTATTATCTATCACTATCTTTTTTGTGCGGTAATATTTTCGGAAGTTATAGCAGAATCACGCCAAAATTTCGCTTAATTTTTAAATAAATAAAATTTTAATTAAAAATTCGAAAAAATAACCCCCAGGTGCACATTCCCGGCCTTCAGAGTATACACGTGTCAAATTTGGTAGCTGTAGGTTGAATGGTCTGGTCTGTAGAGCGCCAAAATACACACACACACACACACACACATTGAGCTTTATTATAAGTATAGATATAGATTATGCGATAACGTTTTGGAGTGACCACTAAAGCTGGTTTCCGCTACAGACTACTTACAATACTAAACTTAATTTTTTTTAATGAAGCTCTAAAAGCTTTTGTAATGTTTTGTAATATCTCAAACCTGGTATTATAGAAATGATTCTCGATTTCATTAGAGCAGTGAATATATTACATCCGTATTATTTGTATCTATGCCTATACTATTAAAACACAGCAGACTGTGACATTACATTTGCCTCTATTAAAATTAATTTAACCTAGTTATTTTCCACACAAGCAGTGCTTTGAACAGTGCATTGTCAATCAATCATGTTATAAAACAAAAGGCTGAATGATTACATCCATTTTATAACAATAACATTAAGCACTAATGAAGCTTAATTTTTGGTCAGTATGTCTACAAATCAGTAAGTGTTATCATGTCTCTGGGGAATAGAAAAATATCTTCTTCCTGTCACGAATATAAGTATTTATAAGGAGGAAGAAGAACCGGTGTCACGAAGAGGGACTCAACACTGTGTCAATGGGACAAGAATGCTCTTAGAATGTCAAGTTGGAGAATGTTTTTGGAACCTCAACTGTCAGGGGTTCCGATAGGGGCCCAAAATTAAAAGGTATTCTGTAAGTGATATAAATTTCGGTGTTTAAAGATAGTATAATAATTGGATCAACGCAACATCTGACGCATAATTTTCATTATCTTGTTTTAGAAAGAATTGTTGTTTTTTTTAACTTTATGTTCATAAAAACTAACTTGTCCATGATATGCCATTTCTTTTCGATAAGAGATAAATTAGTAAATAATAATACACTGGTGTGCAAAACTTAAGCAACAGGTATGTTTTTTGCCATAACTTCACGAGAAATCCTCTGAGAGACATGAAATTCAGAAATGAGATACAGCATTTTGTTCTGAAAGAATGACGAAAGCATAGTTGCTCAGAAATGAATACAATGCATACAGTATGGCATCAAACAAAAAAAAGCTTTATTGAACTCATAGTATGGGTTCAATAAAGGGGATGGGGATTACTGGGATGAAACCGTGTCCCGACCTCTCTCCAAATCAACTGGCGTTGGGAATCGCTTGTAACATCACGGAAAGAGACCGTTTCGGTGGTCCTGGAGTTGTCGTCTGGGGAGGCATTATGATGAACGGGCGGACTGAGCTCCACGTTTTCGACAGAGGTTCTGTAACTGGAGATCGCTATTGTCAGGAGGTGATCCTTCCCCATGTGCGTCTGTTCCGAGGTGCCATTGGATCAGACTTCGTTTTTATGTATGACAATGCACGGCCACACAGGACTCATGCTGTTGAGGAGCTCCTGGAAAGTGAAGATATCACTCGAATGGCCCGGCGTGCTCCCCGATTTAAATCCGATAGAACATGTGTGGGATGGTTTGGGGAGACGCCTTGCGGCACGATTACATCCTCCTGGGAACACCCGACAACTTAAACAGATGCTGCTTGAGGAATGGGCACTCTTACCTCAAGAATTGTTGGACAATCTGGTGCTGAGTATGGGGAGACGGTGCGAAGCAACCATTACAGTAAGGGGAGGGCATATCCCATACTAAGGAACATCTGCTTGCTGTTCTTCCTCTTGGACAGACAATCATCTGTAACGATACTATGAGTTCAATAAAGTTTTTTTTTGTTTGATGCCATACTGTATGCATTGTATTCATTTCTGCGCAACTATGCTTTCGTCATTCTTTCAGAACAAAATGCTGTATCTCATTTCTGAATTTCATGTCTCTCAGAGGATTTCTCGCGAAGTTATGGCAGAAAACATACCTGTTGCTTAGGTTTTGCACACCAGTGTATATACTGAAACCCTCAAAAAATAATATACATTGCTACTTGCAAAGTTTATGCTTCTCTCTGAATTGCCAATATAGAAACACACAGAATTGAATTAAGTTTGAGTGATTTTTGTCTTTATTAAAGGGTATTAAACTATTTCTATCCTTCTCGGTAATTGTCTAATATTTTACAATTAAAACATTTTAACATTACTCCAATTATTTTGCCTGTTAATTAAGTTTTAATAATCTTCCATTAGTCGCTTCTTATCTGACAAATACCCGATTATTTATTTCTTCAATAAAGGCATTCTTCTTTTTTTTTTATCAGACATAAATGATGCTGTGTCTGGGTGGTAATTTTTTTTTTTTTTTTTTTTTTACTATTTTCTTAGTTTTCGAAAAAAAAATTATTGTGTTTTTGTTTATGTCTACTTTAAATTGTGTTTATATATTTATATTAGTCTACTACTAAGTTACAATATTTACTAAGATTAACAGAATATGCTGGTGCATCTGAGGGATATAAAGAGATCAATTTTATTTGGGAAAAAAGGAAACTAACGGAGGAATAATGGAAAATGGAAAGGGCAGGAAAATGTAAATAGGAAGAATTATGGAAAATAACTGGAAATTTTCCCTTTTCGTATCAATTATAAATCCCTGCACTCAAATGAATCCAAATATTAAAATTTTCATTCTTCAATCGATATTGATAACATGGAATATAAAATGCTTTTATTACATTTAATGTTTATTTTTCTTATATATTTTCTATGCATAGAAATAGAAGACATTTCTAACAAACAGAGGGAGAGAGAGGAACAAGACGAAGGCTTTTAGTGCTTTTTTTTACATAAAATCCATATTTGTGCATAGAATTTTTTTAAAAAAATTACATTTATTAATAAATTAGTGATTAGCCCATGATTCACACCTACTATATAATCAGATGTATCTTCCTCTGCTACAGTTAAAAGATATCACAAAAAGGGGGATATGAATATATAGTTTTTCCAAATCGCTGACATGAATCATAGTAGCAAATGTATTATTGAATTTTAATGACATGCTAATAAACTTTTCTTCCAATTTCAATTAACAAAAAGAAGACACTTTTCTATTAAAAAATACAATTTATCTTTGTCCCACCTTTTAGGAGCAAGATTGGACGAACATTTTACAGAGATGTCCATCTGTATCTTCTTCACTTATATAATCACAGTAACAGAAAAATTCTATTTCAATTATTTAATTATTATAATTATTCAATTCGCTGAAATTCAGTTATCTTTACTATTGATATCAATTTTTATTTTAAAACTTATAGTTTTTTTAAGTTTAATATAAACTTTTATCTTATATTGATATTTTAAATAAACCTTATATTTACACAGTCTTAGAACAATTTCGGGACCATTTAATAAATGTTTAAAAGGTAAAGACTATTTTTTAAATGTTTGTTCTACAATTTCGGGACCATTTAATAAATGTTTAAAAGGTAAAGACTATTTTTTAAATGTTTGTTCTAATAGCCTTTTATTCTAAAGTATAAGGTCTGCATCGTAATTTCCGTTATAGAAGAACTTTTCGTAATATTTTCGAGGGTATTGACTGTCATCTCTTTTCCTCTACTTTCCATAGTCCGTCCTTCCTGGTGGCCTTGAGCTTAGAAAGAGCTCTGTTTAACAGATCAAAGACAACAGAGTAAGTCCATAGGTGAAATATCAAAGGATTTCCAGAAATACTTTGAAAATGCCTTCATGCATTTGTCTACACTTTTTTCAAGGAATGCAGTGGTGCCATTCGAAGAAAACTTGTAGCTTTGTCTTGATGAAGTTTTACTCTTTGAAAGTCATTGGAATAAATAAACGGGATTTATTCTGTAAATATCGAAAATAAAACTTTCTCTTGCTAGTACGTTGAGATGATTTTAGAAATGATTTTACCATTTTTTTCCACTCATCTTATTCTTAATTTTCCATTGTAGGAGAACCCTTAGAAAATCATAAACCTCTTTTTGAAACTTTATTTTGCATTGACAGATCACAATTTAATTTGCATGCGATATTTTGAAAGAATTATAAATTTAAAAGAAACAGACGATATTTCTCACTTCAAATAATAAGCTATTTCCAAATATTTAAGTTCCAAGATGTTTGTTTATTTTTAAATTGTTCGTCGAAATCGTTTTAACAAACATGTAAATATCCTCTAATGAAAATGAAAATAGGACAATTTCGATTTTGAGATAATATCTCGATTTCATGATCACAAAAAATACTAGGAAAATTGAAATAATAATTTCAAAACATGCAATCAAGTTCAGATAAATATCGCAAGGTAAAAGTTCTAATAGTAAAGCTGAAATAATAATTTTAATCGCAAGCATGCATGACAAACTAACAGTGCGTATATTTTACTTTTCAAAGAAGAGTATTTATTTTCAGTTCGTTTACTGCTCTAAAAATATTAGCCATATCAAAAACCTTCGAATTTTTAATTTTAAAAATTCAAATTATGCAAATTTAAAAAAATCATTTTTTTGAATTTTGACTAGTTTATTTAGTTCTTGCCTTATATATTATTATAATATTAATGTAGTAATAAATACAAAATAGAAATACTTTATTAAGGAAAAAAAATGGTAAGGTTGTTCGTTTTAATTTATTGTATTTATTATTATTAATTTTTTATTTGACATAAAATCTTTAAATTATAGTATTATATGCTAGCCGTACATTTCAAATCTTTTGAAGCATTCTGAATATTTTTGACAAAATGTGCAACGAAAGGCTTATAAAAATTAAACGAATTCTATGAAAGATATTTAAGCCTACTCTCTGTCGACCTAATATAAAATTCACCGCTTATAACAATACAACATAGCGTAAAAACTTGAATATCTTATATATAATATATCTTGAATATCTTATATATCTGAATATCTTTTTTCAGACGATGTTCTACTAAAATATTTAATGTTGATTAGGATTGCAAGTCATTTAAATATTACATTCATTCATCTTAATATGTTTTTCAATAAATTATTTTGCGTTAAAGGAAGTTTTAATTTTAATATTTATTATGAAAAATCTCATAAAACTTTATTGTTTTTAAAGATATTTCAAGTAGGTAGGGATTAAAAGATTCCTAATTTTCATAAAATCTCAATTCACTTTTAAAATAATAGGTTCTGAGAAAAATTTTAAAGCTCTCCCTTCCAAGTAGTAAATTTTCCTTTTTAAGGCCAATTACCTTGAAATATTTTAATAAAAGGAAACAATGGAGACAAAATTCCTTCTTTCATAAAGCACACCTTGGTTTATTTATTTGTGTCTCACTTGCAGGTCCATTAACTCTACAGTTAATGTTTCGGGAAATTAATTGTTTCAGGTTTCTAATCTATTTGTTTGCGTGGGATGTAGGCTATTCGGTATCATTTTCCAAGCCTCAAATAGAATTAGTAAAAGGCTTCATTACACATTGTAATCTTAGCATAAGCATGTGGAATGTATTCTATTAATTAATTCATTTCCCCATTCAAAAATTGTTCGCCGTGAGATATTATGAATTCGTGCTATGGATATATTATGAAAACAGTGACATGGATTATATTCATTTTCAGTTTGTTAGCTTACTGAAGTAGGCATGAGTGGGTGATTAGCAATTTATTTTACTTTAATTTTATCAGGAACATTTTGAAGTCACATAGTCACTTTTTAGGTTAAGCTTCGCAAGTTTTAAACGAATGCAGATGATTAAGGAGATATTTTAGCCATAAATCTTTTAAAACGTTCCACACTATATTAGTGAAAAAAAGTCACATCTTGATATATTTCATGGGCGCAAGCATTGTGTATGCAAAATGGATTAGGGTCTCGAAATCACCTAACATCCCAGCACCGAAACCAGATCTCTACCCAAGATCGTTGAGGTCTAAATAATACAGCAGAGCTTCTTTTATTCGATAGAAAAGTATGTATTTTTGATGCAAGTTAAAAAGAATGATAGATTTGAACTTTCTTCCATTGATGGAAATGTAAGTTCAGAAAATGAAATCATAGGGTCCGAACAGTTCTCGTAATTTAACCATTATTTTTTGAAGTCTATCTACAGAACCAATATATACCATCAAAAATAAATAAAATTAATGTTACAGTGAAGGATCTCTTTACTCCGTTCTTCCTTAATAATACGTTGCTTTTTTATTTTATCTCAATTCAATTTTGATGTCAAAAAATCTTTATCCTGTTACATGTATTTAATAATCTGTTGTAGAAATGAATGTCTGCTGAAATTATAATCATAATAATAAATTTAAATTATTCAAAACTCTTATTTAAAAAAGTACAACTAAGTACTATTATTTCCATCTAAAGTGAATACTTCAGTAAACGTTGAACCACTATTTGATAGAACATCGTTTAATGAAGCACTGAAAAGATTCTGTAGTATCTCTTTAGTGCTACATTATAGGGGCCATAGAGTAACAGTTGTTCAAAAATATATATGTTTCCTTTTGTCATGAGAATTGATACACACAAACATTTATTTCTAATGTAGAAATCAATTATTATTATAATTATTTTTAAATTTAAAAAAATCAATTCAAGAAAAACCAAGCTATTTTTAGAAAATTAAAAAGTCAATCTATTTCAGTTTTTTGTTGTTGTTATTCTGCTATTTATGTTTGTTATAATACATAATTTTTATGGGACAACTAGTTTGAAAGAGAATATGCCATATCAAAACAGATTAAATAAATACATTATAAAAACTGATTAAAATGCATTACAAAAACCGATCAAGATGCATTATAAAAAACAGATTAAATAAAAGCAGCATATTTTGTAAAATAATATACTATATTTCGTACAGTAACTAATACCACACATATTATTTTAGAAATTACCTAACACAATTTTAGTAAATTTCGTTCAATCCCAAAAGCATAGTTTCCTTAGTTTAAGTTGCATTTTGCTTTTTTCATATCATTAAATGGAAAAAGGATGAATTAAATTTTTTTTTCCCGTATTATAATTAACCATGACCATCACTGTTCCAAATTAATGTTTAATAATAGAACCTTGATTATAAAGGTATTGCCCCTTAAAAGCTAATAGATGTTCATATACCTAATCCATTTACCAGCTAATGTATTATAATATCAAATTAATATTAGAACAATTTGAGGGGAGATTAGTAAACTAAGCTATTTCGATGTAGCCACGTGCTCTTTCAACTGCGTCTCATATTATTCACATGGTTTGTGAAATGTCATTAAGAATACTGTTTAAACGGTACAAGGTATGGCTTAAAAAATCTCCCTTTAACTATGATAAGTAGGATTCTTCTTTATATTTTTTTTTATCAAATTGTGTCCTAGTTCTCTTAAAATTCCTACTATTATGTTGTAGGAATTTGATTTAAATGGATTTATTACTTCTACATAGCATTTATAATTGCCAAAAAAATTGAAAATTATTCTTTTCCAAGTCGCAATAATAAAATTATTTCTTTCAAAGAAATAAAACGGATTTGAAGTATTCCATTTAAAGAAATAATCCAGCTATAGGAAGAAAAAATCTTATGAATTTTCTCATATTATTTGTAATAGAGAAAAGTAATTTCAATAAAGAAAGAATATACGGTAATTTCATATTGGATATCTAAATACCTTAATTTGAATAAATAATATGAACATGAACTGCAATTTGTTTGTCTCAAAAGATATAAAATTATTTGTGAAAAAAATATTTAAAAAAAAAACTTTTTTTTCTTTAAAGAAATGGAAAATATGCCATAAAAAATTCTATATCACTCATCATTATCTCTTTTTATTTTCATTTATAAATACTTCTTCCGATTTGTTTGTTGCTGATGAGGATTTTTTGTCATAGTATAAACGTTTTGCTAACTTGGAATTCATTACTTTTCTTTATATTTGGAGAATTTCTCTTATTTGGAAATTTTGCTTTTATCTTTCTAAACTGCAAGTTAAAAATAAGTAATCGAATGATAGAAATTTAGAGAAACGTTTTCATTATTTGTTTTTGGTTACATTAAGATTGATTATTTTCTATGTTTTAATCAAAAAAGATAGCTTTAAAAAGTTCAATAATTCATATATAATTTCATTCGAAGCCATTTATTTATTTTTCCGTATTTCATTACACGGTTTCAGTTGTGCAATTGAATTAATTGAGCCTATAAAATTATTCATTTATTCAACTTTAAGTCAATAAATTCTATTCATTTCATTTAAAGTTTATTTAATTTATTTAAATCTCTAATAACTTCAAACTTAAGTACTCTATCCAATAAGAAAAGAACCATCTTTCTTTTCTTAATTAACATTTGTTTTGCAAATAAGGTGAAAATCCGAAAATAAATTATTGATATTTAATGCATGATAATAATCTGAAAAAAAGAGTACTTTTCGATCCACAATTTTCTCAAGGAAAAACTTTAGAAAGATAAAAATAAAGATGCTTCAGCAATGAATTTATCTTCTTACTTTTTCCCCGTTGATTGAATATTTTTTCTTATATACTCAAATTATTAATGAAACAAAAAATATCCTATGAATTATTAACTAAAATAATTTATTTTTAAAAAATCAAATCGGTATACATTTAAAAATTAGAAATGGGCTCTTCTTGAAAAGGACATGGCTATTAATACTGATAATGCGGCATTTGAAGAAGCAGTTGTTTAAAATCTATTTATAATAGTGTAATAATGTAATAAAATAGATCACATGTATACATAATCCCTTTTCTAAATAGCACAAATACAATGTATGTTAATATACACCTTCCAACAATATTTATAATATTTTAAAAATAGCAATTAACGCATGCAATCACTTTGAAATGATTAAATTAATATTTCTTTGGTTTATTTATCATGTATCTGATGATAATGTAAAAGCTTGAGTGCTTCAATATATATTTTCACTTGCCTTTTTCACATTTTAAGCTGAAGCATTCAAATCTAAATTTTTTTTTTCTAGATAATACTAAAAGTAACGGATTTAAACGGAATGTGAATAAGTAACATAAATACTATATCATTAAAAATTCTAATAAAAAATACGTTTTTGTTTTTTAGTTATTTAATCCTAATATCTATTGTCCCAATTTTTTAATTCCCTTCTGAATATTTATTTTTAGGAGTAGTCTTTGAAAAGTGATAAGAACATATTTTACTAACGATGTATATCTACAATTGATAAAGATTACGTTTGATCTCAAATTTTTGATTGCTTTCCTAAAATACGTCCAAGTTAAGACAATTTTTATGAAATAATTATCCTAAAAATGTGAATCAAAATTTTTAATGAAGCAAGAATATCTTTTCTTACTGCTTACAGCATTTCAAAAAATTTCTATTTGCCATAAAGGCCTGCAGACACTTTTTAATTATATTCATTGGCAGTCATATTGATTATTTTGATTAAATTATATTTCTAATTAACCTTGATGCTGATTGAAAATGAAAAAAATCAATTAATATTTGCTATCTAATCAATTTTCAGAAAAGATTAATCTTTTGTCAGCATATCTTGTTAAAATTTAAATCTTTCTATCCAAAATTAATCTATTTTTAGTTTTTGAAATAATAATTAGTAAAAGGAGCATTCTTCTATTACTAAGGACATATCTACCTTTGATAAGATTTAGTATTCACTTTATCGTGTGTTTTTTTTTTTCGTTCTATTTTAAAAATAGAAGCGTAAACTAAATATATACACAAAATAACAGTCTCTGACCCAGACAGTATTGTTAAAGTAAATATAAAGTAATTTTACATTCCATCCACACAGAAAAAAACATGGCATTCTGCTTAATGTTATTTCCTTTTCAATAAAAATCATCATTAAGCTCAGTTCCATAAAGACCTCGTGTGAACACGAAACCGATCATTAGCGTTATCCCAAAATTCTCCACAAAATACATAGCAATTATTCGCTTATAATAGATCCTCAATGTTTCCAAAAGTGTGCTTCACAACTCCGTGGGTTGTAATTTGGACACCACGCGGAAACTTGGTGCTTACTGAGTCGGAAAAAAGTGCTGTTAGCACGAAAAGAAGATCTTTAATAAGGCCTATTGCTCCTCCTCTACACGCACACGACATGTTAAAAAGCTAAACCCGTCATCGCGTGCCGTATCTGTTATACTTGGGACGATTTAAAGGATAATGCTATTGCCCTTGAGTCTATATTTTTCTTTTGGTCATGAAATAAAGCTCTAAGCGTTTATGAATTCTAAACGATTTCTGAATTCTTAAACTGATTTCTGAAATTCTAAACGATCTGAACACAAATTAGTAGTTTACTATACATCTTTGTGGAGATTATAGTAAAATATTAATCTGGGTGCTATAGTAAATACTAAATTGGGTACTCACTTCGGAGATTATAATAAATGCAAATGGTATATACTCTACAGTTGTCTTATATGCAAACTATCTATCTATTAACTGTTCTGATTAAAACTGAACAAATGTTATTTTAAATCCAACGCTGTGATTTAGAAGAAGAGTCTTATTTAAAAGTGAGAAGTGCAATTAAAATTCCGCTCTCAACAGCTCAAACTATACCTCATCAATGGCACCTTTCTTCAAAGCTCTATAATAATATCTATTAAATAAATAAATGTTGAGATTGAGGGAAGTTATAGTTTTGTTACAGTGTAAACTTTGGTCTGATTAGGAGAATAAGAATCTCAGAACCGATCCAGAACCTCTTTCCTCAAAGTCCCTCAGTAAAATAGCGGTATTTGTTTTGTAAGGAAGGAAACGTATTGCTAGATAGACTTTTCATTGAAATATATCTCAGATTCACAGTAATCGTTAATTTAAAAGAGCAACTAATTAAATTTTAAGTATACTTGAATGACTTGTTTTTTAATTATAGATTAACCCATTGATAGTCTCCCTGAATTTCTTATAATGTAATTTATATGGGCCCACCGGTCTCATTGACCTCCGTGACAGTCATGGTGTTAAGAACCATTGCATATTTAAGAAAATTTTTAAATCAATAAATAGCAAATGTAGGAAATTGTTAGATCTTGATATTTTAAAGCCTGTCGGATATGAAATTTCAGTTTCACCTCTGGCAAATTTTCCCATTTAGTAAACTATATTACTGCATATATGTTAATATTTTGAAATGATTATGGGAATTACAATGTCATTGTAAAATGTGGAAAATAGATTAAATTACACTTCAATTATAAATATCAAAGGTGAGTAAGATGCTATTAACAACAATCCATAAACGTTTGCGACAAAAAACAATGAACTAAAAACTGGCGGGAGCTCCCTCTCGCCATTTTCTCGTCTACTTCCAGAATATGAAGCATTTTGTGTTTACCTACGTCGTAAGTAAAAAGAATTAATTATACATTTTCATCAGCTGTAATGGTCTCCTTGAAAATTTCTTCTATACTCTTCAATAAATGTACTTGCGCTTTATTAATTGCATTCCATTGGTGAACAATAATTATGAAATAACCTATTATTACACGATCTTTGGAAAGTAATCATTGGAATGCGGTTGATTAATTTAATACACATGCACCAAAATAAAGAATGTGTATTTTCAACACTTTTCCTTCCAATTTGTTGAAGCTAAAATTTAACATATAACTATAACTGTGGTCACAAAATCATGGGTATTATTAAGTCATTGCTTTTTGAATTAATCGGGATTACATACTTGTGAAAGTACAGAAAAACAGACAACCAACTCCCTTGATATATTTGATTTCTAACTTGATAGGTATCTACACTTTGTATGTTAAATCTGTGCGCTAAGTTTTATCTATCTAGTTTGTTTGTTTTTTTTTCATTTTGAAGTCGTATTAATTTATATTCGGATTGCCAGACTAGCGAAATTGATCAAAATTTGGCATATATGTATAAATTTGGTGTAAAACCCATACGCCAAATTTTATCTATCTAACTCGAAGCGATTTTGACTTATTGCGTTCACAGATAGACTGATGGATGGACAGACATAAATTACAAAAATGCCTTTTTCGGACTGGAAGAAATCTGAAACATGTAAATTCATCAAACTCTCCAGCTTAAAGTTTTTGACGATCACAATACTTTCTCTTTGTATACTAGGCATTCTAGAAGTTATAAAATAAATCTACCTTTTAAATTATTTGTTCCAAAATTTGACACTAATTTACTTTTTAGCATAAAGGTCAGATAGAAAACTGATTAATCTGATTCTTCCTGCGGGCCGCGGTGGCCTGGTGGTAAGGTCTCGGCTTCGTAACCGGAGGGCTTCAGGTTCGAGTTCGATTCCATCGAAGAACCGACTTGTAAGGCGGTCTGTTGCACGTTAAATCCGTCCTGACGAAACGTCCTTCGGCTGGCGTGGTGTGGTGTGGAGAGAGGGGTGCCAGCTCAGGTGTCATCCTCGTCATCTGACCGCGGTTCAAAATTACGAGGTCCGTCCCAAAATAGCCCAAGTGTTGCTTCAAACGGGACGTTAATATAACTAAACCAAACCAAACTAATCTGGTTCTTTAATTTTCTGAGTTATCCCTTTTATGTATACACGAATAAACAGATCGACAGATAATCAATATGATGATGAATTTGTTTTTTTAGCTCGGCATGCATTTGCAATCTAATCGTAAACAATATGCTAAACTGTAGCTGTCTATCTCATTCTATTTTTGGATCATTGCCTTCACATGTTAACAGACGGGCAGACAGACAGTTTTCCTTGTGGTTGATTTGTTTCAAAATTTCATAGAACACCATTTTGACTTAGAAAAAACATTCCAAATAGTCTCTTTCTTGCTTACGATATTTTTGAGTTTCCGCATTCACAAACAGACATTATTCCACAAATGAACTTTTTGAACCCAAATATATCTAAAAGGGTGAGATTCAGCAAAATCTTGAATTCGATGATATAACTGGAATACATTCTTTATTTACATGCAATTTAAATATATTCTTTATTTATATTTCATATATAACAGTTTTAAATAGTAAGAAAACGATAATTGCATAGTTTATTTTCTTTAACTTTTTAACAGCTAATTATATTAAGAATTATGATTTTAAACGTCGAAATATTATTCGATTAGCATGAAATGATATTTGACAAATTAATTTACACATCAAGTTTCCACACTGTTTTTTAAAAAATGCATTAATCCTATAATAGAAATAAATAGTCCCTGTTTAAAATTCAAAAATATGCATACTAGGGCAAAAAAAACTTATTCTTTTGACATTGATAGAACTATTATAATAAAAAAAAATTAAAATGTATTTTTATTATAAAGTATTACTCTACTGAGTACATTTATCTTCAAGAATGTGTGTATGGTAATGGGTGTGGGATGAGTGGATGGGTGCGTGTGTGAGTGGATGGTAATTTCATTTTGAGACTATGTTAATTACATTGATGCACCAATTTAAATTCAAACTTAAAAACACTCTCACTTTTCAGTTACACAGGTTTTCCCCGCCTATTGCACAAACTGTAATTTATACAATTTTAAACTACTGCCCAATCAATTCTGTTCCAGCGCCACTCCCAGAAACAAAAAATCCCCTTTTTCTTAGTTCTATTTTTTTATTGCTTTATATTCTGAGTGGCGAAGCTGCGCCGCATTTTTCTGATTAATCATGGATGGGTCCCGCTGACAGTAATATTGAAAATGGCATCTAAGTTTCATTTTAAATCATTCAAATTAATAAATAAGCGCTATTTCCTTAGCTCTTGTTTCTAAAGATATATTTCAATTGAAAATTTCGTAGAATAAAGTAGAATGAATTCAATGAAAGCACTTCGGTCTCTGTGAAGATGGATAGCAAAAAACTTAAAATTAAATTTTTATTCGACCATCCTGTAGTAAAAAGATTAATTAGTAAAATTTTCTCTTACATTCCTCAATGTATGCGCAAAGTTTCGAGATTTTATCTATACAATTTACAGCGATATATTTATTTAAAATTCAGACGAACTTTTCAAATATTTAGATAAAAATAGTTTCTTCATTTAAATTTTGAAATTTTGAAACTTGTGATATTTAATATTTAAAATATCACAGAAAAATAGTGTAAATACCGAAATCAAAAAAGAAACGTCTTTGTTTCCTATTTTGTATGCGATATTAAACTTTCATAAAGAATAGGATATTTTAACCGTGAGGAAGGTTTTCAATTTTTGGTGGTTTATATTTTATGTAATCATAATGCTGATCTATTTTCAGAAAAATGCAAAAAGCATTTCGAGATTTACGGACATTTTTTTAATATCTATTTACCGAATAACTTTGAGATTGCAAATTACAAGGTTCTAATTTCCCCTTGATGTGTGTGTGTGTGTGTACACATTTCAATATACTGTATTGCTTTCCTCTACTTTAGCAAAAAATATGACTAGAAATAGACGCTTTCTAACGTGTTAAATGTCCCAATTTATTGATATCTATTGAAGACACTTATTTGATTATCTATAAAATAAAGTTTTAATAAAAATAAGCAAAAATCAGTGAAAATGATAAGAAAAAAAATTGTTTCATCAGTTGAATGAATTTACCGAATATCTATGGGTAAAACATTCTATAAATATCAAGAATAATCCTAAATTTTGTTTCTGATACAAAAATTTCAAGTTGAAACTGCATAAAATATTAGCCCTAAAGAGTTTTGTTCAGTTTTCATCTCTTTAAAATCCACAACGGCTGCTTATCCCTAATATCTTTTGCAAACATCATTCACAGTTTAATCGCGCTTGTTATTTATCTCAGATTTATCATTTTCTTCTGCAAAATGCTAAAAAATATGAAAATACAAATGAATAAAATATTTAAAAAAATTGTTATTAAATTATAAATGAATAAAATATTTTAAAAAAAGTTGTTATTACATTATAAATAAGTAAAATATTTTTAAAAATGTTATTAAATTATAAATAAATAAAATATTTTAAAAAAATTGTTATTAAACGAAATTCATGTTGGATAAGGTAGAAAAATGTAAACATCTGAAGGTGTTTTTCTTGACTTTTTCGTCCCGGAAAGATTTTTATTTCAGACATTTTTCAAAGTTAATAATGCACAAGGACAAAAAAAAAAAAAAAAAAAAATCACACAAGATGGTTTTGAAATGAAAGAATCTTAGGCATTAGGCCATTCTTGAATTTTTTTCTGACAGGTTTAGGCAAAGGTAAAAAAAAGAAATCATTTAAGCTATATAAACAGCACTCTAAGACATTTATTTGTATATGTTTTCTTATTGATTATCATATTTTTTCTGGAAATACGATAAAAATAAATGTCGCAAATAGCTATAACTTAACTATATATTTTATAAGTATAGTTATTTTATAAGTAAGTTACTTCGCAGTTTGATTAATGTAATTGCGTCAATGATTAATATCTCAAAAAAAATTCATTTGTTGTGAAATTCTACAAACCTAGTTTTTATAGAATTCCATTTTAATATACAATACATTCACAATTATCCTCAAAATGACTATCTACATTTCTTCGTTCCTTAATTTTGTCCAAAAATTTTAATCAAATAAAAAATAAGATCGTGAAAAGAAGTTTTAACAGAAAAAAAACTGGTTATTTTTTATAGAAAAAAATAAAATAATGAAATTTTCAGTATAGAAATCTACTATTTATTGAGGCATAGATCTCATTTTGTAAATAAATATTGTTCAAAGCATCACTGCGTTGATGCAGGTTCTTCTGTCAACATATTTCCAATTTTTTTTTTTGTGCAATATTTACTGTTTTGTTGAATTTTACTCATCCACTGTCCCCGTGCCACCGCGGGTAATTGACTGATAATGGCATTTAGAAATTCTCTATTGAATATCAATCAAATTAAATATTAATTAAAGAATTTTTAAAAATTAAATATTAAAATAATACAAATATTACAAAAAACTTGAATATTAATCAAATTTCAATAATTTTTCCACTTTTCTTTGGATATATTTATTACATAACACTGACGTATTTTTGACTACAAACTAGATTCGTTCTAAATGAATAATAGTAAATTATATTTTTCTGGTTTATTTTCACTTGCTTCCGCAATTGGAAATTTATCAGCATACATCATAAAACAGTGTTTATTCCTATAGATTTTTTTTTATTTAAACAAACAAAGACAACTAGCAACATATTCATTTGAATAAATAAACAACAGCAAATCTTGAAGGTTAATAGCACAACAAACAACTGAAACATCTCTTTCGGCGAAAGAAACTTTTTTTACCCTTCCAGCGGAATTTACCTTGTTCCATTTCTTTTCGAAGTTAGCTATTTCTTTCACCAAATCATATCGTTTGTACAAACGAGGCATTTTATTACATAGAAATTCATCTGCCGTGTCTCATCTTTATCCGAATCGTTTGAAAAAAAATATCTTCTTTCTGTCTCTCTCCTCCCCCACTTTTAAATGGCGGAAATTGAAAAGAAACAATTTCTGAGGAGTCGTGTCGTGGGATCCTTTAAGCTGCGATGGACCAATTCAACAAGTGCAACCTCACGTTGGGTCAGGGACATGAGCCAGTGTTTTGATTGGATTCCTTCGAATCGAATATACGTTCCTTTTACCAAGCCAGTTTTTTAACCGAAACTCTACAGCATAGGGAACTGATTCTTTTTTTTTTTTTTTTTTCAAGGCTGTGGTTTAACTCCAAAGACGTTTTATCAGTAAGTGCGGGATGAACAAATAGTGAAGAAGTCAATTCTGCATTGTTTGTTTGTTTCATTTTTCGGCGTGAACTGTGTTACGTCTTTATTCGAAGTCGTAATGAGTGTTCGGAATATTTATGAGGTGATGTGTGTCGTTCGTGCTAGGTTCGGATAGCAAAGAATGAACACACTTGAATATATTTTAAGTTATCTATTTCAAAAATTTACATTTTTGAGGTTTAAAAAAAATGAGATGGTAGTTTAACATTATTTTGTGGTTAAAATAAAATGCATATTTTGCTTGCTAATGCACGTGTTGAAGATTAGAAGATCCGGAATAATAATTCCTCAGTTTACGTTTTCTTATATTCTCTGTGCATTTGAAGCACTCATTAAGCAATAGAGCTATATAGCTTTAAACAACGAAGCCATCAAATTTCATCTTACGTGTATGGTGATGTGAAAAAATTATAAAACCAGAATTTTACGAACTTGTTATTTCCTGAGAACTTATATAAGCATTTTTAACTACTAATACCAATAAAATTTATTAAATGAAAAAGAGTTAGCGTAAGTGATAAAACTTTCATTAAATTCATAAGCTGCTAACTGTATTTATGTTTTTAACTCAGGTGAATTTATCTGGACATTGCCAGTACCTTACCATTATTAGTTCTTGAATTAATAAAATAGATTATCATAAATGTACTCCTTCGCCGCCGATTTCAAAATCTTAATACAGTAGTTAGTATTCATAGTATAGACTGTGAGGAATACTTAAATAAACTTAAATCTGCGAGCATAAAATCTTTTTATTAAATCAACCAAATTGAATAAATGAGATAAAATGGAGGAAAACTAGTAAAATTAAAAGTTTCGAAGCCAATTAAAATTCTCAAAATCACTTTTTAAACACCTAGCCATATCCTATTAATTAATCGGTTATAATATCAATAATGAAACTGAGAGTATAATTTATATCGTGAAAAGAAAAAAATAATACAAAAACTATCATCTTTCCAAATAAAGGAATAGGTATATTTTACTCTTCATCTAAAATTATGAGTCTCCATTTTAAGATTCCATTAATGAGTCTCCATTCTAAGATTCCATTAATGAGTCTCCATT
>JAPMOR010016896.1:77808-105208 GCA_026543865.1 Argiope aurantia
TTTTTCTGTAAAATAATATTCAAACAAATTTATAATAATATAATTTATATTTTATTTTTATAACACAGCATTAACAATAAATCTATTGAAGTGATTAGTGATTTTTCTGCTTCAATTATTTTTATTTACGGTAAAAATAAAATCCAATTGCAAAAATGAATATCCTTCTTTTAAATTATACTTATTTGGATCTTACCTTTAAGTTGCTAATCACTGAGAAAAGCAGACTATATATTAATGAATCAATCAAATCGGCCTCTGATACTAAATATCTTTAATAAATAATAAATCTTGTACAATTTCACTTTAATTAAAACTTGGGGGAAATTCTATAAATTTAGCAGAACACTAACTTTTAATATAACAACATGGTACAGGATGCCCCACAAAGTGAGCAGCGTCTAATATTTACAAATTTGAATAGAACTTGTCAAGACGAGTATTTTTATGTATTTGTAAAGTCTAAGCAGACTATGACGCTATATTCGGGGACTACACACTTTATACGTAAACATACTCGTTTTGACGTGTTCTATCCGAATTTGTAATTATTAGACGCCTTGTGGGACACCCTGTATTATATTTTTATGCCACTGTCTTTTTATCACTGAAAATAATTTCAAAAATTAAAGAAATATGTTTCAAATCTTCAATAACCCCAAGATTACGGAAAAATCGAGTAAAAGAAAAATTGACATCGTTTGCTATATAATTTTATTTTATCATCCCATATGATTTTATTTCTGCTGAATTGTAAAAATATTCCTCACTTTTTCGCAATATAAATTGAAAAACGCTGGCTTTGTTAGTGTTGCCTGAATCCAAAATAACGACCTGATAGATTAAATTATTCTTAGAACATTAAACATCATACAGCAACAAACCAGATCATAGGA
This sequence comes from Argiope aurantia, assembly GCA_026543865.1. NCBI lineage: Eukaryota > Metazoa > Arthropoda > Arachnida > Araneae > Araneidae > Argiope > Argiope aurantia. Next base: position 78,705 of record JAPMOR010016896.1, read on the forward strand.
ACCAATATATTTTAAATGAGATTACTTTTTCGCTTTAATTCTCAAAATATAAATCATTTATTAATATATTTGTTTTTAAACACTTAAATGAGTCAAGTTTTTTAATAGAGATAATGATATTTCATTTGCATTATTTAATGAAATAAATGTTTTAAATTGTGGAACTCGTTACATTATTATTATAAATACTGTTCTAAAAATGCCATTGGCTTATTTGGTGAAATTTAATACAGAAGTATTCCGATTTCCGGATCCATTTGGTCACGATATTGAGTGTTATTCAGTCTGCTTGTTTATAAGACTGCGTTAACATATAATGCAACCATATTATTTTAGAATATCAAAAAGAAAGGGAAAAACCTCTCATTGATTTACTATCCATTTATGAAACAACTGTAAAATTAATAAAACTCCTTTCGATCAGCTATTGCACTCAGTTAAAAAATTCTTATTAATCGTTAATTAATCGGTAATTAATCGATATCATTTCCTTTTCTGATTCCGCTTCTTTGGAAATTGAGCTATTTTCTAGCTGCCACGCATTCGGTTTTAAGAGACAATGCAGTATCAAGTACCAAAAAAGGTAACAATGAATACAAATTTTTTAATTTTCATTTACCAATCTCTTTCAAGCATTGTATGATAATCGAAACATGCAAAAAAGCAATCCCAGTTCCCCGATTGTCACTACAACCTGGTTTCAAACGAACCAGGAGAAGTTCTAATGAGATTTTGAGAACTGCAGGGAGACTAATTTAATTGGCCGATTGAAGTCGGGCGTCGTACAAAGTAGATATAGCCAGAATTCATTAACCTTTACATCAGACCTGTCTGCAAAATAAAAATACAAACTGCACTCGGTAGCAAAATATTCGGAACACGTAACAAATGGTTTGAAATTTGTATTATAAAGTTTGCATAATGAAACTACTGTACAATCTTCGTTTCATTCTGGAATCAATCATTGTGGAATTTTCCTTCCACTGATTCAATTTGTAGGTTTCAGTTTTCGTGGACTCTTAGAAGTATGATAAGGAACAGATTTGAATGGAATATTAAATTAAAAAGGAAAAGGAGTTAACAACTCCTTTCCAATTAGTTATTTAATTATGCTCGGATTAAAACATTTACATTCAGCTGCTGTAAGTTTCTAGAATTAACGAATGTTTTATCAGTAACAATAGTCTTTACACTACACCCACAAAAATTTAATTATTATTACGTTTAAATAAAATAAACTGTATAAAATAAACTATTATCAATTATGTGTAAAAGTTGAGAAATTTTTGAAAAATAGTATTAATATTTTATGGGATTTGAAAAAGAATTATTCGAAATTTTTTACAAATTTTCAAAAAAAATTTAAGGTCTATAGCTATTTTAAAATGAGTGGTTTCAGTTTCAACTCTATCCTAAACAAGATTATTGTGTTTATAATATTGCCCTTCCAATTAGTTAACTAATTAATCAGTGTTTTATTTCATTTTAATGAGAAACTATTTGTTTATTAATGAAATAATTTCATTCCATCAAAAAAAAATTTAGGTTCCTTTTTTTTCTATTTATATTAAGATACCTTTAAGAAATTACAAAAAGGTTATAGGATGTCAAATGGTATGCAAAAAGCTCTTAAAATTGAATCCTAAAATTTATGATTGAATTATTAGTATATTTTAGTGATTCGAAAATTTATTATCGAATATGAAATCAGAATCAGAATTTACAGTATATGAAATCATAATTTTAGATCGAAAAGTTAGTTATTACTATATATCGAAAAGTCTGATGTATGATTAAATTATAAATACGGATTGAGAAAGAGTTTTCTATTTTTTCCAAGTATGACAATACTTTAATTCATTTCAAATATTTATATATTCAAATATTCAAATATTTAAAATGATTAAAATCTGTGTCGATAAGCACAGACAAATGCTAAGCTATTGTATACATATTATTCTAAATATTCATCACTTTGAGACTATGTTTTCGTAATATTTGATTATAACATTCAATTGAAGAAAAACAATGAAAATCCGATCTTTAAAAAGTATGCCATGTTTCCCCTAGATTTTAACTAATTCATTAACCTTTTGAAAAACTCTCGAAATCACATATAAATTTAAATGTAACACACAATACATTTGACTTATGCAAATATCACATTCAGATAAAAATAAAAAATCCTCTCTAATGACAACTCAAATAAAATGCACTATTTGATTAGGCCAATTAATCAGACTCAAACAATCAATCGGCCGCCTCATTGACATGCATGAGTCGTCCGGGACCGGATGCGGTCGAAAACAATGACAACCGTCGTTAAGTGATGCCGATTTGACATGAAATATAAAACAAATAAACAAGAGATTAATCATGGAACTTGCTGATTATCAGTGATCCGTTGAGAAACGGACATAAATGGAAACAAGGGCACTGGGGACTCTTCCTAGAAGTACAAGATGAGTAATTATGACTTAACAATTGAGGAATTGCAAGGCGGAAGCACAATGGACGAAGTTATGATCCATTTTTAAAATTTGACATTCTAAGACGGATTGTCAAATTGATTTTTCTGGTATTTTTTTAGATTATTCTTCCCCAAAAAGGATTCATGGGAATTGTCATGTCAATAAATTAAAAATTAGGACAATTTATCTTTAAATGAAGTGGTGAAAATATTAAAAACACAAAGCGATCTATAATTTTATAAAATTTACTAATTTTCAATTTGTGGTTAACTTTTATAGCATAGATTAGCAGTAATTAACATTCTTTTAGTATTCATGATACAATTTAACTGCAGTCCTCGAAGTGCTAACGCATTTTCATATGTATATTTAAAATATTAAACAACGAAGCTATCCTACAGACCATTCCCTAAAAACCTATCCTGAAGTCCAATATCCTCTCCGATTTCACCATTTTTATTTCATATGAAAGTTCATGACTTCTTGCTATATCAGCAATAGTCCCGGGGCGCGGTGGCGTGTTGGTAAGGTCTTGGATTTGGAGCAGGAGGGGTTCAAGTTCGAGACCCGATTCTGCCGAAGAACCGTCGTGTAAGCGGGTCTGTTGCTCGTTAAATCCGTTCTGACCAAACGTCCTCCCGCTGGTGTGGTGTGGAGAGGGGGGTGCCAACTCAGGTGTCGTCCTTGTCATCTGACCGCGGTTCAAGATTACGAGGTCCGTCCCAAAATAGCCTAAGTATTGCTTCAAACGGGACGTTAATATAACTAAACTAAACTGAAAACTCGAGTTAAAATTATTAAACTCGGGTCTAATTCGAATACTTCAGAAACAAAACTAAACAATATGATAATTAAAATAAATAAATCTGCACAATTTCACTACAAAAAAATATGGTGTTTTGCATATTTTATTATATAAATATTAATTAGTATCATTTTTAAAACAATTTTTACACGATCTGGCGCACTTTATAGCGTCCGGCCAAACGTCCTCTCGCTGTTGTGGTGTGGAAGGTTGGAGAGGGGGGCATCTCAGGTGTCATCCTAGTTGTCTGAACGCGGTTCAAAATTATGAGTTTAATATCGCCACTTGGCAAAAATAACTAATTAACCCGAACTCTAAAATTGTTTTGCAAATATGATTTAAAATCAAACTTTCTTTTGTGGTGAAAAGATGTAATTCCTCAAAGTTCAGTGGCATATCTAAATTCTTTATTAAGATAAGCGAACAGCTTGTCAGCTAGTATTTTTATAATTATTCAAAACCGGTTTGTAATGTTTTAATGTATTTTGAAGAATGATATTTTGTTTTTACACAAACCAAATGCATCTTTTCAAGGTAAGAGTTCATGCGACTTTATTTTTGTTTACATATTACATTTTCTTGCCATGGGAGAACATATACCTAATAAGACAGAAATTATTAATGCAAAACATTTATATAAAAACGCAATTTCTTACAATTTATATTAAATTTCAATTCAAATAAATAAAAATCATTTTTTATTAAAAATTTAAAATTATTTAATATATATTTTAACTATTTTCTAAAGGGTGCTTATAGATTTTAGCATGTGCATTCAACATTTTTTATTTACCGTGCAGCTGCAACATTATTATTGTTTTACAAAATATTTTCTCTTGTTTTATTGACAGAATCAATATCGTATCACCGATACAAAAGATTTGATATTCTTAACATTTCTTATCAGAAATGTTCCTGAAAAGGTATCTATTACATAGAGAATCTATCTACTACTAGAGGTATCTATTTTCATAAAATTATACCTACATTTTATGAAAAATGAATTAAGTTACAGGTAAAAGTAAAAAAGGTATTAAGTAAGGCGATATTTTTCTTTTTTGTTAATTTAGGTTATATATAGTTTTGTTATATATATATATACAGTGGTGGTCAAAAGTGTGGACATTTTTTTAAAGTTTCATGTTTTTCAACTTTGCGTGCTAGTAGAATATATTAATTTTCACTTAAATACAAATGTTTATATATGAATTTGAAGATAATTTAATGTAAAATTTAATAACAAAAACAGTATTACAATATCTGTATTCCAAAAAAAAGTTACGCTCATTTTAGTAAGATCTATCTTAGATTTGCATTTTTTTAAAGTGATACTTACACAATCAATACTTAGTAAAATAACCCTTATTTTTTAAGACAGCTTCACAGCGTCTTTTCATCGAGTGAACGAGTGTTTGGAGATCATCTTTCGTAATCACATGATGCCAAGAATTAATTATAGATTCAATAAGTTATCTTTTATTGGATGGACGCATTTTTTCGTATAAGAATTTTCAAACGTCGCCACAAATTTTCAATTGAATTTAGATCAGGGCTATTTCCTGGTCATGGATCTATGCCATGGATCATAGGTCATACATCTATACCTTTATTTTGAAACCATGCTTTGCATACTTTTGCTGTGTGGCATAGAGCTGAATCCTGCTGAAAAATAAATGGTGTTTTGTTGGGGAAGAAATCCCTGATGGAAGGTATCAATTTTGGTTCCAGGACAATTTCGATGTATTTTTTGCTATTCAGGATGCCATCTATTACTTGAATTCAGTCCACATCATCTGCAGACATACATGCCCAAATCATGACATTTATTGTTGTTTTTATAGTTGTTTCAATGCAATCAAGATGAAGCGCTTCACCTACTCTACGTCTCACGTATTTTCTACCATCACTACCAAAGAGCGATAGTTTAGTCTCATCGCTCCAGATTACTTGCTTCCATTGATTTTCTGACCATTTAATGTGTTCTTTTGCCCACTTAACTCGTTTATCGAGTTGCTTTTGATTTAAATATGTTTTTTTTTCTTGGAATTCTAGCTTGTAGTCCAAATTCTGATAACCTTCTTCTTTTTGTTTTTGAACTTACTGCAATACCCGCTGCATTCATTTCTCATCTAATGGCATCTGATGAAATTTTTCTATCTTGAAGGCATAGCCGTTTAATTTTTCTATCGGCAGTAGCAGTTGTGCAATATTTTTCTGCCTGATTTGGCCTTATTTTCCACTGATTTCGTTTTTTCATAACGTAAACAGAACTTTCGTAACAAAACTTTTGGACCACCAACTTGTCTTGCAATTTCAGTATAAGAGAGTCCATTTTCTCTCAATATGACAATTCGGCTTCTTTTTGTAGATGTCCAATCAGTTCTTCTTGTTGGTGTTGTCGTTTAAAATTAGTTTAATTTAAAAAAAGGACTTAAAATATTCAAAAACAGCAATATTCTATTTAATTGTACTAGTATGCATCATTCCGCAAAATATTTCCACAGCAATAACTCTTTTACCATCCAAATAACCTAAATTATAGTTACAGACATTTGATGGGTCCTCTGAACAGTGTTTGTGATTGGCTAGTACACTTTTATTACAAAATACGTCATTATTCAAAACGATTTGTGTTTGTTTGTTCTACTAAAATGAGCGTAACTTTTTTTGTAATACAGATATTGTAATACTGTTTTTTTATTAAATTTTACATTATATATATATATATATATATATATATATATATATATATATATATATATATAAAATAACTAAAAAATAACAAACGAATCTTATTTCAAAATCACTCTAAATAAATTTAATTTTTTAAATTTTCTACTTCCTTAATATTTCATATTTATGATCTGTCTCATTTTACTGATTATTGAAAACACTGAATATTTTACTTCATTTGCTTCTTAATACATTTTGAAATAGTGATAGATGCTAGTGTCGTTTATATCAGAATTTTGGAAAGAAATTTATCAGCAACTACTTCAATTCTTAATTGAAAATAAACCTATACTCACAAAGGTTCATGTTAATATTATTTTATAAATTCCAGCAATTTAGAACTCCTGTATCTTTCGGGTTTTCTTTTGAATATATCTCTTTTAAATGAGGTTTCAATTGACAATATATTAAGCGCATTTGATTTACATGCTTATTTCCAGCATTCAAGACTTCATATATCTTCCATGTTAATAATCTATGCAATAAAATTTTAAATTTCGCAATTATATATATTCTTTACCATAATATCCTTTTATACTTTACTTTATGCTTTATACTTTTATATACCATATTTTTTATACTTTATCATAATCGTGTCATATTAATCCTCTAACATAATTATCTACTAATAACCTATCATATCGGTATCCACACATAATCTATTCTATCATATAATCTACTATCATAATGCAAAATTTTGATGAAACATGTCATTAAATTGCATGCTAGCTTAAATATTGTTTAGTTTTATTGATTATAGGAAAACGATTTCTATTTCGGAACAAAAACAAAGGTTCTAAAATGTGTGGGACCTGATTAAAACTGGGATACATTGACAAGTCTTTAATTGAACTTTCATTGTTAGATTTCCAACGACATGGTGTCACTCCCCGAAAGAAAAAATAACCATTCCGCTTTCTTTTAATTTAAGTAATCGGCTATTATGGGGCTACACCCATCTGGTACAGGTATGGGCGAGAACGGAAATGATTGCAGCATTAGAAGTGTCGACCTAGCCACAAATATCAATTTATCAGATTTTTAACTTAATTAAGAAAAATTCACACAAAACTTTAAATTTAGTACTATCGATTTTTCTCGATTGCCACAGAATTTTCTTAAAAAAGTCTTATTATTTTTTAATATTCTATAATAAATGGTATTAATTATTTAATTTACCATGAGTAATAATAAAGTAATAAAATTTATGAATTCATATTTTAAACAAGTTGAAAGAAGTATCAAAAATTGAAAGTATTTTAAAGTTGTATGCGATTTCTTATTTCTAAATTACAAATGCATGTGGTTGCAATATACAATACTGATGTAATGGCTAAAGCAATACGCGATGGGGAAATCCCAGCCAAAATTTTTCCGCAACAATGTATTACAGCTTTAATCTAAGATTGGAACTAATAATTTTCAAAATTTCATATCTGAATCAATTTTTTTAAAGACGCAATGTTTATTTAAAAATAATTCCAATTAATAATTTATTATCTTTTCAAAAAACTCTTTGATGATTTTAATAATACCAGCGTGCACTGTAAAAATAACAAATCTATCATCTCTTTAATGTACAGTGCTGAGATCGAAGGAATCAGACTATCATATAGATTTATTTTTCAAAAAACATCATACCGCCGGCGTCCTGGCATAGGGGTAGCGCGTCGTCCCCGTAACCAGAGCGTCCCTGGTTCATGTCCCGGTTCAGGCGTGGTTGTTCTTCTGTGTTCTTCCTCTCTGTAAGGTGTGTGAATGTGTCCCCTTGTAAAAAGGGGTTGTGCAAGCAAATGTGACGCATGGAGTAGATAAGTCGTACGCGTGGTCCTAGTTTGGGCTACTGAAAAAAAAAAAAAAAAAAAAAAAACAAGAGATAATTAACTATCAGCGGGCTTGTAAAGTGCTATAAGTCACAATACACACATCTTATCGCTGTGAGATCTGAGATCGAATTAAAAATCGATTTCAAATGTCTTCTAATTGAAATAGATCTTTGTATGTAAGATCCCAATTGAAAGTTCAGTGATTGTTCTTCCCGATGCATTTATTAACAATACATAAAAATATGGTGCGCAATATTAATATTGCTATTGTTTCAGGAGCTCGTCAGTAGTAAAAATAATTCCACCCTTTTAAATTTTATTTCATATAATTTTAAATAATTCTACATCCATTCTCTGATCATAAATATGTTGAAACAAAAAATAGCCTCTTCAGAATTCCTTTCCTACTCACGTCTATTTCACACTGATCAGGGACGACTTTTAGGGATAGTGGCATGGCAGTAGTCATTGTAATGGGATAAACTTTAAATAGAAAGACCGCATGCTCAGAACTTAACTTCAGCATCTTAAAAATTCATTTACGCTCTTTGTGCTCAAAAACATTTTAATTTTTAAAACTCACAATATAATTAATAATATGTTCGTTAATAGATACGGAATGATCATTGAAAACGATGTCAGCTGCAAGTGTGCTGATCTGTTTATCCAATTAAAGAATGATTAATTACACATCTAAGAACGATGAAAGGAAACAAAATCTTCGTAGAAACTTAGCTTCAGGGAGACAAAATCATGCCACAAATCATTTGATAAATTTTTCTTAACTAAAACAGTGAGAAATCTTCAATAAAACTGGTCAGTTACATTATTGAATAAAAATATCAAGAATTTGAAATGCAATTGAATAGCTGCTTATCTTTTTCCCATAAAATATTATGGTTTGCTAGTATAAAAGTTGCCATTGAAAGTGCATACAAATTTGTTTTCTTTTAGATGTGGAAAAGAGATGTGGCATTCAAATAAATTTCTCTTTAATTCTTTGTTCATTTCTTAGAATCTTTCCATATAGAAACTTGGATTGCAGCTGGCAATTTTGCAAATAGTTGAGAATAGTTGAGAAAATAGTTGAGAAAAGCAGCCTTTATGATTTCAGATAAAAACGAGATGAAGCTGAAATGATTGTTTATGTTTGTGTTTGAATATTTGACAAATGTTTTTTTTTCTGGTTAATCTCTGTTATTCGTTCAAAAATGTAGCTCAGTAAAGATTTATTTTATTAAATTTCGAATGCATATTATTAAAAATAAAATTCTTCTTTTATTGATGAAGATGTTGATTCTTTGGTTAATTTCAAAAAATAGGAAAAATTCAAATATGACACATTGGTCATAGAAAGTTAATCGCAAATTTAACTCAGAAACTTTATGAAACAATCAGAACTACGATTTGTTATTTTTCTATATATATTGAAACCAGGCGAGAGTTACTAGTAACGTATCTTAGAAATCTGAAACTAGTTCAAATGAATAAAATAATACCCCACTGGTATTTTCATACTTTAATAGAATAAAGACATTTGCTCAGTGAGAAATTTAACATTCACGAAAATTGGAACCTATGTTTTAAATCCGCGCCTCTACCATCATCTTCACTAATCAGGCTAAAAATACCAACAATGGCGGACGGGGAAGCTTAATTCGTGGAAGATTTAGACTATTTTACTCGGATCACTGTTGATCTCAGAACCAGAGAACCCATATCAGGAATTCAAGACTCGACTCCAAGGAACAATAAATACTCCTAAATACAAGCAATTAAGGCTTAGAGGATTCTTTGTTTAGATTAGCATGCTATTTTGACCTGCACAATGAGTATTTGAGGACAGAATGCACTCCTTTGTATCACACTGAATGTTGAGAAAATGACCCTCTTTTGAAATTTCAATGTAAGCGGGAAAATGTTGGATCATTAAGATTTCAACGTGCTCCATCCCCAGATTTCTGATGAATGAAGTCTCGATTTTGCCCCCCCCCCCCATACTGAAACCAGAACTCTATTATAAAGTCATAGTGGCATTTCATTAATGCTAAAATTTAGCATAATTACAAGCAAGCAAATAAATACTAGCTAAACTATCTGCTTTGGTTGGAGTTAAAAGGATAAATTTAGATAAAGTAGATCTTATAAGATCAACTGTCCTAACATTGCATTTATAATGAAATCAACATTTTTTTCTACTTTTTGATTTATTTATTTTTTCTCTTTCTCTCTTTTCAACAGTTCTGTCATACTTATCATATTCCAATTTTAAACTTGTTCAATGAAAAGTTGTCTCTAATACTAATAAAAACATCCATTTTGTATTTCGAATATATCATCATTTTAATGCTTTTAAAAAGAACGAAGAAATGGACAGCGAGTATCTTTTGGATCAAGATACGACTCGCGAAGCGTGAAGTGGTCATCGAGCCAGCGTGTGAAATTGCCACCATCTATCAAATCATAACGAGGGAAGGAAAGAAAAAAAAGAAGAAACAGTTCAAAATTGTGAATGAAACGACTAACTGTCATTTGAAACATAATTTAAGCTGACACATTGCTGCCATTTGCTGCTTTAATGGTACATTATTATCTATTTGAAGGTGCGAAAGGTCCTGCTGAAGAAAACCAGGCCACCAAAATAGGTCTACCAAATTAGTATAATTTCGTTTGAGCGCTGGAATCAAAAGACAATGTATGCAGAAGAAGACAGTGACTTTAATTTTTTCAAAGGAGTATTTGGAAATGGCGTGTCTTTTAAAATGAAACCTTAAGAAGGAAGTGAAGGCCAATAGTAAAAACGTATACATTTGAATAAAAGGAGATTTGCAAAAAAACAATATTTGCCTTGCAAATATTTTCTGGCAAAAAAAAGAACAATAACCTTTGTAGTTATGAAATAGAGAGATGAATAAGAAATGTGACTGCGATTTAAGAACATTGTGGAAAAAGCTAAAAAAAAACAAAAAAAGATTTTACAGCGAAGAAAAATAACGTGAAAAGAGAATAGGAAAATTAATATATCTTATAATTGATAATATACGGTTTCACACTTTTCTAAATTATTTCTTTGTATTTTACATTTCTAAATTAGTTGAATTTCTCAATAAGTATTTTTTAAGTCATTGGAATCCCGAAAGATTAAAATTAATTTTTTACATTTTAAAGGAAACTGTAAAGGAAAAAAAATTAACGGTCATCAAATTCTCAATGTTGTGCATTTCAAAACATATGCAGCCGTGAAAAAGTTTTAAAATTAAACGAAAGAAAAAATGTCCTTATCATAAAAAATACGTCAATTAAAACATTAATTCAGTTCCGCCCATTTAGGATCTTTCTTTCAAATTCGGAACAATGCATAATAACTGAGACTTTTCAATGATATGAGAATAAATACTTCAATTCCTTTGATGGGAAACTATCTTTATGATGATGAGGTCAGGTCTGCTTTACCATGTAAAGGGGATGCAGTTACTTCTGAGGGTAAAGGTCCCTGTGCACCCGAGGGCAGAAGGCTGACTTCTAGCTCATATGATGATGATAACACTCACTTGCACAACCCCTTTTAACAGAGGGTCTCTTTCACACACTCACAGATAGAACAGAAGGGGAAGAACAACCATGTCCGAACCAGGACTCGAACCCAGCACGCCCAGATCACGGGGTAGACGCGCTACCCCTAGGCCAGGATGCCGGCAAATATATTTATGCATGCAGCTTACTTCCTTAATAAGTGGAGCTGGTGATATTTCAATAAACGATACAAGAATTCATAAAATATGAATACTGTTGGAACGGGATGTTACAGTGACAGAAATCATAACTCTTTTTTTTTTTTTTTTTTTTTTTTTATAACCAATTACAAAAAATACTACATTATTCGAAAATAAAAATATAGTATTTCTTCTAAAGTGGTCACTTGGTTTCAAATTTAGAGGCTGGATTTAGTTTATGTATTTTGGATATAATTTTGAATTCAATATTTTTAAGTGACTTGCACCGCTGTAGCTCTAACCTATTCAGTTGCAAAAGACAAATTGAATTAATCTAAAATAAGAATTTTAAAAGTTCTAAATTTTTAAAAAAGCTTTATTTTTTTACTAAATTTTTTTGTGCGTGTTTTGAATGTATACTGATGAGATAAGATGTTCTTTTGATCTCGGGAGTCTTCCTTGAGACTACTCAAAACAAGGATAATTTGTTTCTATTCAGATGATATTTTTTTATTATCCTATCAAAAATATATAAAATAATCATTCAATTACATTTACTTTTTAAATTATTTTATCTTAATTAATCTTTTAATTTATTTTAGAGATTCTGGGGGATTATTTTATACATTGCGCCTCAATAAGAAAAAGTGCCTAAATAAGGTAGAAACAGAAATGTGGCAAATATACAATTTTCTTACAAATCAATTATGAATACAAACATATGAATATTGGTAACCTTATTAGAAAATGTAAAATTACCTTCTTTATTAAATAAGATCATCAATATTCTAATATCCATAAATGTAAAAATAAATAAAATGTAAAACAAAAGAAAAAATTAAAATGAAATCTACGATTGCAAATTTCAAGTTATCATGTCAGAACATTATTATTTTTAAGTCATTAACCAAACCAGATTGAAACCAAGTTTGAAACAATCACGAGACTGCTCTCTCTCTGTGTGTATATATATATATGTGTGTGTGTGTGTGTGTGTGTGTGTGTGTGTGTGTGTGTGTGTGTGTGTGTGTGTGTGTGTGTGTGTGTGTGTTTGTGTGTGTGTGTGTGTGTGTGTGTGTGTGTTGTGTGTGTTATGATATTTATATATATAATTTTTTTTTTACTTTTTGAGATAAAATAACAACTACGATTATGATGTCATAGTTCTACATCAACTTTTTAAAAAACGCATCTACTGTCAAATAAGCATACGTAATAATAAAGCAATACTCGTAAAAGCAAGTCAACCTTTTAAAAATACATCTGATTTTAAAGAAGCATACATAATAATAATGCAATACTGGTAAAAGCAGGTAAAAAAATATATGCAATTAAAAGATGATGATGGAAATTACCATTTATGCTTTATTCGTTGACTATGCGATTTCAAGATTCAATATTCATTGCCTATGCGATTTCGAGCTTCAAAATCCTCTAGCCAAAACCACATCATGTTCCCACATGATAAAAAAAAACAAAGATTACAATTCTATGAATCTTTCATTAAATATGCGAATCATTCTTAAAAATAGGAGTGGAGTTAAGCGATGATAGTTTTAAGCAAAATATTAATTGCGTATTCACTGAAAAAAGCAAAGTAGAGCAGTTAATATGCTTTATGATAATCTTAAATGAGAATTACTATAAACAACAATAAATAAATAAGCGTAGTTAAATTCAAAAGAGCAGTTATTCAAAGTGCAAAACCATTAATTTTTTTTTTCAAATGATGAGAATAAATAATGAGAAACTTATTTAAATGAGTTTCAGTTATAAGTGCATGACAACTAATAATTTTAAAATAACCATTTGGAATAAAAATATCGTGATATTTGTGCAGTTTTTTTCCCCCTATTCAACAACAATTCTAAAATTCCAGAAGCTTTGTTTCCTATCTTAAGCATCCATTTTATTTAGGTTTACATTAATGACAAAATGGAATAAAAAGAGGGAGAATTCCAAGCGATATCGTTACATCTAATCATTATTATTTATTTTTTTTCCTTTTCAAATAACAAGTGTATGACTCGCATATTAAATATGCTTTGATATTGTAATTTTCTGGAAACAACTCATATTTTTCTCAATTTTTCATTCTTTAAGGAGAACATGGTGAATGAAGGAAGTTATACATTTCGTAACTGTTAAATGTGTTTATTTTTTAAAATTAAATAAAATGAGGAAAATACACTTTTCTGCAATCAAATGCTTAAAGGCGAATGTCTATTTGATAAATCATCTCTGGACATGTCCTCATTTTTCAGCTCAGAGTCATGCTTGGAATATTATTCATTGGTTTTCTAGAATGATTTTGGATGACGTCAGTTCGTCTTTGAAAAGGTCTTCTGGAAAAAATAACTCTATTCAATCCATTAACTACCGTTTTTTTTTTTTTTTTTTTGAAATTTTTGGTTAAGTTACAAATATTCACAAAAGGTTGTATAACAATATAATTGTATTTAAAACACGTTTTTTTTAAATATTTGATATTTTGGAAAAAAGGTATAGTTATGAAATGATATATAAAATTATTTCCATATAAAACAGAAGACTAAATAAGTAAAAGGTATTTATTATAAATTACATATTTAAATACCGTATTTCATTATAATTTAAAAACAAACCAAAATATAATGCTTCAAATATGATTATTCTCTTCCCTTCAACTTACAGACGAATTTCAAATTTGTTCGCTTGTTGTAAAGAAACGAAGCACACAATACACACTTACTTTTAACACAATATTAACTGTTATATATTGAATGAAACTAAACTATCATGCGTACCAAATATATTTTTGGCTCTAGACTGTGTACGTAACATCCCAAAATCTCCTAATGGGGATCTGACAACTAATGGGTTAATATATATATATATTTCAGAAAAGAATACAGTACACTCCCGAGTATTCGACCTAATGTGATGGAAGGACAGGCCGGATAACAAAAATAACCCGGATGGTCGGAGTTCTATGAATTCATTTCTTTGTCCACCAATACTTTTCCCAACTTTTAACTCCAAAACTATATTTTTTGCTGTTACACCGGAATCTATTCGCTGAATAGCGCGTCATTTCTCCTTCATAGTCAATGCAACTTTTTCTTGTTTATTACCCATTTTGAAATCTTCACTGTGGTACATTTAAGAAAGCATTAAGCATACCCAAAGAACAATTTGCAAATACTGTACGTACTGTGCAGTTATAATTAGGAACAGCGGAAACAATTAAGGTCAGTTACAAACCGTGGAAGCAACGAATAACGAGCAGAACGCTGCTCTTTTCCTATCACAACTTGTACTTTGTGCATGACACGTATGAGGATCGTAGCAGACACTCGCTCCCAATACCGTGGCGTTGTTGCCAGACCTTGCCTTTCTCATTTAATTACAATAAAAGAAAACTTGGCCGGATAGTATAGAAGTTGTGAACCGAACACTCAGGAGCATACTGTATCTAAACGAAAATAATATATTCGAATTCACAACCGTATGTGAATTCACAACCTTCCACATAGAACAACCGAATTTATAGTATTGTATGATGGCAATATATTTTCGAACACATTTTTTATTTAAAAAATAGTTTATCCCCAAATTAAATTTAATATTTTTAAAATATCAAATATTTTTTGGTTATTTAAATAAATTGCAAAGTAATTCCATTCTGCATAAGGATTTCCTTTCGTTAACCAGGTAGTCTGACTCCATCCGGTAGTTGTAGAGTCATTTGATGATCACCCTCCCGATATGCACAAGATTTTGTCTTTTTTACTTTAAACAGAATCCGTACGAAATATTAGTAAGAGGCCTGAAACATAAAATTTTTTGCTTTGATTCTGAATCATAACACAAAATAAAAATATTAATTCCTAGTTATAAAATGCATTTATCTAAGCTTTATTGCTATTCCAAAGTTGTTGCAAAAAACACGGAAAATTAATTCCCCTATTAATATTTTCCACTCTTTGTTTTGTCATCATTGTAACAAATCCAAAATCACGTGTTACCCATTCATTTTTCTACAAACTAGTAAATATAGCCGCTCTCTTTGGATAGCAAGTAATTGTAAAAAAAAAAAAAAATTAACTAGCAATCACGCAGAATATAATTCGCAACCTGTCGACATTGTAACAAATCCAAACCGTGTGCTAGGCATTGATTTTTCTACAATTTAGTAAATATACGCCGATCTCGCTTTAGATAGCAAACCTTCAACGTAGCCAGTGAATCAACCCTTCAACCACACGAATGTTACATTGACCACTCAAATGCTATAGAAGCAATCAAGTATCTAACGAGGAAGGTTACGGAATGATCTAATCACAAATGCAGATCACATCAAAAGTGCTTCCGAATTCAGTTTTATAACAAAGTAAACAAACAGTTTGAAGGTGTAATGAATTTTTCAGCTAATATGCCCTATTAAATCTTATCTTCCTTTTCAGGGCTAAAACAACACATTTCCGGCGACTCGACTTTTCCTTTCTTTTGACCAATTGTTACCTTAACAATGAGAACCAGAGTAGGTTACTTTATGCAAAGAAACTTTTTTTCCTCCATTTTAAAGACTAGTATTGTTATCTTCTTTTAAGGCCACTAACACCTGTTGTAGGGGTTATACAAATGTATCAGTTCTAACACAGACTACTGTTGTTAATGAAAGCCTTCGTTAGTGCATATAATAATTAAGTTTATGGAATGTGGAACATAATAGAAAATAAAAAGCTTTGATGCGTGAAGCGATTAATAATTATATTCACTGGATATTAATGAATTTGAAATTGCGAATGGTTTGAATGAGAGGAGTCGCTTGTTGACCATTTTGGCTCAGTATGGAAAGATGTAAACATTGAATTTCTTTGTAAGTTTTATAATAATCGCTGTGATTAAGAAATGCTTGGTATTGGATAATAGGAGTTTCGGGTTCACTGGTAATGGAAAGTTGCTCAAATAAACATGATGGAGAGCTATTAAACGTTTGTCTTCATAGCTACGTAGATTTATATAATATCTTCTTACTGTGCTTATATTAGATTTGCATACTTAGAAAGTTCAGCAACCTAGCATTTCCATTTGTTCTGTTAAAGCTGTGCAAATAAAATAGTAATGTGAAATATTGTTTTACAGATTATTTATTTATGTAAAGTGATGAATGTATGAAGAAAAATGTATTGAACTTAATCTTCAGATTCAGGTTTGCAAATATATACTGTTGTTAAAAATTAACCTACTGGGACGAAATTGTTTTTAGATCCTTCACTATTTCTTTACAAAAATTCGATATTTTATTTCATGAAAGTTTTTGTACTCTTAAATAATAATCTTATATTTATTCAACTGTTGATTAAATCAGTCTCCTTTCTTTTTACTTGCATATTTAAGAATATTAAAATATAAAATCAAGTTAAGCATAAGCAAATTCATAAAAATAGTCTTCTAAAATTTTTTTAAACTTATTTTTAATGTATCGTAATGCTATGATTGCAAATATTTTGTTTAATAAGGAAAACAAAGAAATATTTGTTTAATGAACAGGTTTTCAGAAAAGTGCTGTTCTTTTAAATATCTGTATTTGAAAGAGTATTTTCTACTAGAACGAAATCGATGATAAGGAATGTGTCTTTTTTTTTTTAATTATCAGAACAGTATTAGTGCTTATTTAGAGGGTATTCTATGATATTTTCCAGTCCATGTCCAGTTAGTTATTCCAGTCACAGTTTATTAGTTATGATTATATGATGTACTAAAATATAGCATCAGTGAGATTAAAAACACAATTTTTAATTAAAAAAAATTGATGCCAATAAATATAACTAGAAATGATGTACTGATATTCAACAAACTTTTCGTTTTGCTACAAAAAGGCTGATGTTTTCCACATAAATGTAGAACATTATTTAAAATGTAAGTAAGCATTTATTTGGTTTTATTTAATCATACCATAAACATTATTGTGCGGAATGCAATGAGATAGATTTGTTAGATTTGCGAAGATTCGTTCTGTTGTTAAGGGCAATGTTGCTGTATTAAAGATTTACAATTTAGATTGCTAAGACTGCAGTAGAAATTTTACATTTAACTAATTAGCTTAAATTTTTTAAAAGAGCCAGCTTTACATACTTTTGCAATTTTATACAAGAGTCAGCAAATTAATTTCCTGTCTGGGAGCATAAATCATGCCACAAAAAGATGTCGAAGATTTTATTTTCAAGAGAATGTTCTCTCTGCAATTTAGAGCTATATACTATAATGGGAAAAATAGTTATAACACAAAAAGCTTCAGACATTCTTTTTTCCCCTTACTTTACATTCATAAATATTTCTAATTTTTATAATACATATAGCCACACCTGAATCTAAGATAAATCAATGTCTTAAATGTTATTTAAACAAGCATTTATGCAATTTCTTTCCTGTATAGTAACTACAAAAACTTTATGAATATAAAATGAGAAGATATATAGTTTCCTGTATTTTTAAAAAATTTTTCGGTGAAATTGTTAGATTATATCAAGACATTACTTTCATTCATCTAAAAGGAAAATAAAAAAAACAAAAAAGGATTCTTGTAAAAAAAAAATATATAGCTGTTTTCTAAAATGCACAAAAGAAACTTATGCCTATTAAATTGTTCACTGAAAAGATTTTTTTTTTATTGTTTGCTAGTTTTTAAGTTCTGAAAAGTTTAAAATGAATTTGATAACTTATCTCGAAACAATTGGTTCAAAATTCCAAGCTCATTTCCTTGAAATCTAGTCGCCTTTGGCCAGTTGCTAGTTCGTTAGATGTTTGTTTTGTGTGCATCATTTCGATCTAAAATTCGTGTAGTCACTGTAATATTTTCCTATATCCAATGCAATGTATCAGTGAAATCCCTGTAATCGATTGTATCAAAATTAATCAAACAGTCGTGAAAATGTTTAAAGATAGAATAATAAATTTAAGAAAATTTCTTTTTTTAGATATTTATCCCTGTTTTAAGAAATACCAAAGAAGAAAATTAGACTAAAATATTAATTATTATATTCATATTTTATCGAACTTTTTGTGACATTTGCGTTGTTATCAAGTTCAGATCAATAAAAGTTTGCTTATACAAATAGCATACAGAAATTGAATTTACCACCTATAATCCAGTCGAATTGTACTTAAACATGGAAAAAGAACATAACAACAATTTTATTCATTTAAATTGTTCTGTAGGCTATACAAAACAGGCCTTTAATTTTGCACCCGGATATAGTATCATGTATCCTTCTATATATGCATAAAAGAAAAGAGTTACCGGTGGGATTTTTACATTTAAATAAATAAAAAATATTAATATCACATAATATTATAAATATTATGAAGAATTACAAAATTAGATACCGAACGTTATGATAATTTAAATAGGTAAGGGGTAAGTATTACAAATGTACATTTGGAAACATACTTTTTAAATTTTTATTTTTATTTTAAAGCTAAATATTTGAAATTTCATTGCAAAAGTATCACATAAAAGGAAATAACTAGTAGAAACTTCAGATCTATTTCTGAATTAATATAAAAAAGTTTCAAATTTGTTGAAAAAAATAGGGTTGTCAAAAAGACCTATAAGTACATTTCTATCAACAAGAATTCGAGCATCGGAAAATAATCCTATTCTAAAAGTTCGATCCTATACCAAATATCCAATTCTCAGAAAAAGAGATGAAAATTAAATCTGAAGTTAACATTTTGACAAAATTATTAATCCTGAGCTCAATTTCCCGATGATTCTTTGCACTCCATATTCCAAAAAATAGCCACTAAAAATGAGATTATTTTTTTTAATTTAATATTCACCACATTTTTTTTAATTCACCATGATGGTGCTGCTTTGAAATCGAAGATTCACACTTTTAGAAAAAGATTATTTTTAAAACAGTAGACTAAACAGTCCGATTAACAGACAAGTATCTATATGTAGTTTTCGACGATCCTGTTTTATTTGATGAAGTCGAATTTTTCAAAAAAATATTGCAAACTTCCCTTTGAAGTTTTTATCAGTTATTCCTTTCTATATAACAGATATTAAAATAAAATTCTAAAAATTTCGTTCAAATTAAGAAAATAAATGAAAAAAATATTTTTCTAGATTTATACTTTTTAAGATTTACATACTTAAGCATACGAAAGCTCATTTTATAGATCTTTTCAATATCTACAACTTTTTAATTTAAACTTTCCCTCTCAAATTAATACATTTTTTAAATGCGAAAAACAGCTATTTTAATTTTCTCCTTCTCCAGTAATATATCCAGATGCAAAATAAAGACCTATTTTAAAAAGTGAACTCAGCAAAATTAAACCAATAAAACTCCTGCTATGTATTTTTTCCATATTTCGATACTTGTCATGGGGATTCTATAGGACTAGGAAGGAAAACAGCAAATAACAGAATATCCTAAAATTCAATAGCAATATTTTAACTGAGAACTAATTACCGATAAACCATATCTTCATTTTATTATAGAGGAATGGCAGCAAGTTTTCTTTATTTCTAAAAAGATTTTATGTGATTGCAAATCACTTTTTTTTATTTCTTTTAAAATAATTTTCAGTTAATTTGAAATCACGATAGTTAATACGTAGCAAAACTTCTTTATTACTGTTTAATGTGTGAAAAATATTAAAGCTTTATCCTTAACTAAATTAAATTATCTCAAAAATTCAAGAATTATTTCACAACGGGAAAGATTTTCTCGTTTACTATATTAAATTGTCGGTTTTGTTAGATCTCGAGAGAATTTACTAAAATATTTCTCATCTCTTAGAACTAAATTTAAAAAAAATATTGATTGACAAATTCATATGAACTGAAGAATTCAAAAATATTTAGATGATTAAAAATTCTATTTGAAGCTACTACGATTTTAAAATCGCAAGGAATTTCTTCATTTTTTTTCTATTAAAAGCAGCAGTATCATTGGAAATTCCATGACTTTCTCCTTTTATATATACCACGGTTATTTTTAAATAAGTGCGTTGATTTTAATAATTAATATTTTACCAAATGCATAGTGGAAAATGTATCAAAATATTTCATCTTCAAAACTTTTGGGATTCATTTTATACATCAGATAGTGAGTTAGAATATATTTCTGACCTTAGAATACTTTAATTTACCAAATTTAAATTAAAGTAAAAAGTTGCATTGTATTTGAACTTATTTCATTTTTAAATTCAGGAGCTCATAATTTCAATTTTCTTCATAGCTGGTTGTTGAAAAAAAGTATATTTCCAAGTCTGTATAATTGTGCAGTTTTTATTAGCTTTGAAGGAAATAAAATCCCACCAAAGAATTACAATTTATGGAGAGATGATTAATGAGATAAAAGCAGTGATAGATTTAACTTTCTTTGTTTTAATAGATAAAAGTTGTTGAACGATCATTCCTTTTACAAATTAGGTATTTAGTATGATATGTCATTCTAATATTATATCGCATTTCAATAATGAATATTAATATCTTGGATAATTCAAACACTAATTGTTCAATTACTGATAACTTCAAGCTGATCAAAATGGAATAAATGAATAGATAGTTCAAGCAGTAACCGTAAATCTAATAACTGATTAATAAAATCGAAAGTAATGAGTTGAAACAGGTTAAAGATTAATAGAACAAGATAATCTTATGCTTTCCGAATAACGTAAAAAGATTTTTTTCTGGATAATCATCACTATTAACTAAAATTATCAAGCTATGAATATTTTATCGTCGCATACGAAAAAATGACGTATAACGAATTACTTTTTAGTTATTTTTAAATACCAACTGCAACCACTTAATCAAATTGATCATAAAAAGAAAGTCTACGTCTACGTCTTTGCAATTGCATCATAAAATATACGGCAGCATTTCGCTTTTCGATCACGGAAGTTAACAAGAGTTAAAATTTCCAATCAAGAAACAAAATGATTATCTAAAATTCTACGTAAATAACGAAATATTGACATTCATTTTATATGTTCTATAAAATTATTAATTTATCTGACTAAAGATGACTTCTAGTCACAAATTTAATTTTGAATCATAATTAAGAACAATAATAAAATAATCATCCTATATTTATTTTCTCTTAAATAATAGAAAATATGGATTTTTTATTTTATATTCAATAACCAAAAATAAAATTTATTATTCCCTTAAGTTTACTAATAATAAATAGAAATTCTTACCACAGATAAATTTGGTTTCTACAATTATTAAATTAATTTAGAATTATTTAATTTCACTGTGCAATTCACTCAGTACCTTAACTACTAAGTCAGAAATGTCCCGTATTTGTTTCAGTGGGCGTACCGGGAAACGGGTAGTTAATTAGAACCTACTAATCTTTCTTTCCTTTTTAAAAAAGAACAGATAGAAAAGAATTTATTGTCTTTATTATGAAATGATTATTATAATTATCGCAGCAGTAATAGCTGAATTGTAACAGGTGTAATAGGTATGCGGAAACAAGTGAACTATTTTAATAAATGAAATTCGTTTGTTGATCTGTCACGAATTTCATATTAGAAAAAAAGGAAATTTTTCATCTGCTGAATTTCCCAGATATCACTAACATGCAGTATAATTCATGCGTAGTTCAATAAATTTTTCAGCAAAATAGTATGTTTTCAAACATTCTTTATCTGTATCCTTTGTGGTCTAAGAGATAAAATTTGGAATTCTATTGAATGGATTCCTTTAATTTGAGAGGTGTGGAGTTCGATTCGTAAGTGGATGTTTTGAGGAAAAATCATCATTAAATCCATTATTCTTTTGCCCTCAAAAGGTATGAGCTTTCATATCTTATTTTATTGTATATAAAATACAAAATACGTCACGAATATTACATCCTGAATATTCACATGATTTGAAACGATTTTGTAATTCAAGTATTTCTTAAGTGAAGCTTCATTGAATCTATTCCCTCCTCTCTAAAAAAATAATTAAAAGGAAATGTTAGTGGCAACAATAAAAACAATCTGAATTACACTTGAAATATGTAATGCAAAATATGGTTAATATATTTTTAAAAATATTGATTTAAAAATAGAAAAAAAATTAAATAACAGTAACTGGTATCATTGAAAAAATAATTTTATTAATTGTTAGAAGAAGTAAAAGTTAGTTTTGAGCTATAATAATTTCAGAATTTATCGTGAAAAAAACTACAAAATGTCGCCTAATTTTTAATGAATTAAAAATTTGAAAAAAATCCTTCCGAGGTGTACATTTCTATCCTCCAAAGTATATATATGGATTAATTTCATTTAGCAAACTGAATGAAATGGCCAGGCCTGTAAAACATCAACACATACACACTTTCATGTTTATTATTTGTGAAGAAAAACAAGTAATTTACTGAAGGACAGCATACTCTTCGAAGAAGAGTTTCCTAAGATTTAAGAAATAATGAATCAGAGAACTTTTTTTGTTTGTTGTGTGACTGTTTTAAGCCAAATTTTTGCGCAGTAGCTTCTGAGGGTAAAGACATCTGAGCACCCGAGGGCAGAAGTCAGACTTTTAGCTCAAATGAAGATAGCACACACACACTCGCTAGCACAACCCCTTTTTGCAGAGGGAGGGGGACTCATTCACCCACCTCACAGAGAGAACAACCATACCCGAACCAGGACTCCAACCCGGAACGCCCAGATTGCGGAAAAGACGCGCTACACCTAGGCCAGGACGCCGGCAGCAGAGAACTTTTAACTCAGTTTGATGTATAAAAAACAAAATTTTTTTATTCGTTATTTTGCATTCATTCGATTTTCTTCAGTGGAGAATTTTCAATTAAATGGATTATGAATTGACTGGGACCATTAGGCTGATCGGGGACTGCACGCAGTTCAATTAAAAACATTATTAGCCTATTTGCCAAATACATAAATTGGAAAAAAATACTAGTTCTACGTATTATAAAATAATATATGTCAGATTCTTATATGTATTTTGCATTCACTAAATTATTGCAACAATTAAAAACATCGAGAACCAGATTAAATGATATTGAGTATAAAATGTAGATACTATGCAATCATTTGCCAAGGTAATTGAATAAAAAAATACATTTCCACAAACTTACTACAATAAAAATAACTTAAAATGACTCAATAACGTGTTGATTCAGTGAAAAAGAAGGTTTGTCTTTAATTAATA
The DNA here is from genome assembly GCA_026543865.1 of Argiope aurantia. Lineage (NCBI taxonomy): Eukaryota > Metazoa > Arthropoda > Arachnida > Araneae > Araneidae > Argiope > Argiope aurantia. The sequence continues at coordinate 102,428 of JAPMOR010016896.1, forward strand.
ACAAATCAAGTGTCACATTAAGTGGTATTTTTACTATGACGCTAAGAATAATGTCTATTGAAGTATGCTTCAAAGTTTAATTCCATGTAAATAATTAGCAGGTATTTGATAGAATCTTAATAGATTTTGTAACGAAAGGAAGTACAGAAATTTAAGAAATATTTATCTTTAGCTTTGAACAAAATTTGAGATTTACGAGAAAATATTGGAGATGCTTCTGCGTCTTAAGATAAAAATTAAGATTTGAAAGGATAAAATTGAAGATCATGGGTTGATTGTGAATTGTTTACATTTAACGGCCAACCTTTCATTTTACACATATTTTTCAGTGGAAAAATTGAACAGCTGTAGCCGTCATTTTCGTCAATGTCATAATGATGAATGAACTTTAGTTATGAAAATCACTTTTGACGTTGATGAATATTGTTACGAAATTTCCGGGGGTTCGTTTGGATAGTGGAAGTGATATGGTGTGGAGAATGCTCAATCAGCAGGCGGCAGTAGAATAAAAACAACGACGTTTATTTACACTAAGACACACAGGACAGCACAAAAAACGACAACTATATACAGCATAGAAGACGATTATCTTCATCCGAGACATGCAGCATACAACCAGACTCTACTGCAGACAGTAGCGCACAGCTTAGTTCAGCACTAGCTTGACTCCGTCGCTGCTCTGCTAATCCCTGGAGAACCAGTTCTTCACCGTCGCTTCCGACTACTCCGCTCCGTCGATTCCGACTACGACTACTCTTCTTCGACCACTCTCTGGCAGCTGCAGACCCTTTTATATGCCTCAGGAGGCGGGGCTAGAAGTCTCTCAACCAATCAGGAACGTTCGAGGTGTATCTCGGTTCCTACTGGACGGATCGGGAAAATTCTCGATGTTTCGGGTATAATCTATTTTGGCGCCAAAGTCGCCAAATGATCGCCAAGTTTCGGGACCTCCGACGCGACACACAGACTCCGTCCAATACAGATGAGTGTAAAACATTCCTTCCGATGATGGAACCAACTATGCTGGGAAGCAGAATTGCAGGTTTGTAACAATATATTTGCTTCTTGCAAGGGCTGGGGAGTGGGCTGGTGTTGGTAAGGTCTCGGCTTTGGAACTGGAGGGTTTCAGGTTCAAGAAATCCGCCGGGGCCAAATGTACTTCCACTGGTGTGGTGTGGTGTGGAAGTTTGGAGAGAGGGTGAAAGTTCAAGCCTCGTCCTCGCCATCTGACAGCGGTTCAAAATTACGAGGTCAGTTCCAAATTAGCCCTAGAGTTGTTTTAAAGCGGGACGTTAATATAACTAAACTAAACTTGCATGCATATTTTTTTATTTAAATTTTATATGCATATTTTTTAAAATTTGCATTTGAAAGCACTAATTCTAATGCATATCATAGACATTTTTTTATGTTTGAATCATTCTATAAGTAACGCACCTTGGTGTATACCCAATAATTTCAGTTGTCTTTTTTCTGTCTAACTAATTAATAACCCGTTCACTTATCATGACATGTCGGATTTATGCATGGAATAAAAGAAATTTCAATGTTCAAATATGTAAATAAATCGGATTGATTAAAAAGACGAATTCCCTTAGATCGATTCAGAATCTCAAGCATTGTTTAAACTCTTGTAAAAGTTGAAATAACAATAAATGCTCAAAATTATACTGATCGCCTAATAAGAATGTTTTAATAAAATATTAGGTCAAAGTATTGAATTAATAAATTTAAGTGAAATCCTCTTGGGGAATAGGAAAGTCTTTTCTTCGAACCCGATAAATTAGTCACCATATCTTGAATTGTTTAACTATGTTTGATTTCGTCCATTTATAAACATAGGATATTATCTTTTTGTTTTCCAAATTATCTGCAAAAATAAATATACTATTCTCCCTCGTCGCTCCATCTAGAGGTTGTTTCAACGTTCTCTGATATTATTCAAAAATTTCGCAACGTGTATGTAAAATTATTTTCTCTAAAGAGTTTGCCACAGAATTCATAATAAATTACAAATCTCCATATTTACATAATAATTGTATGCATAGTTTCATGAAGTTATCTTTATTCATTTAAAAAAATTGAAACCAGAACGAAAATTCTCAGACAAGGTCATGTTTTTAGACCAGTGACTTACAAAGTTCAAAAGCAATGTCACCTTCCGCGCCCTTCAGAAGATTGCCACTGCTCTTTACCAAAGATCAATGACTTGTAGAACGCTTTTATGTGTTTTGCTCTCTTTATTTCCCAGAAAGTTTATTATCTCTATTAATCTCATCATTTTTTTTGAAATGCTCTCGTAATGTGAGAAGATGAAAAAAACTGAACTTGCAACACCCATAAAGCATCTAATTATTACATGGGACATGTATCCATCGAGTTCTTTGCTTTTGCAAACCCCGTCCAGTATCATAATATTTATTTCACTGCTGCCTTCACCATGGGACACCCTCATTGGGATGCGGTGGATTGCGTCTGGGGGCGTCTACGATGATTTGGGAGGAGGCGGGAGGAATGTTGAATCGCAGGTTGTTCCGAGCCGCTTCAAGGACCTTCTGCCGTCGGCTGCCCTAGGAGGGTGCTTACACACTCGGTAAGGGCGAAAACCTCGGCAATAAGGATAAATAAAATTTCAAAAAATAAAGTATCATAAAAAAACGAGATGATAAATTGACCTAAGAAAACAATGTAATATCTAAAATGCATTTCAGTTACCATCGGTAACTGATTTTGAATATATATATATATATATATATATATATATATATATATATATATATA
>JAPMOR010016896.1:105218-136169 GCA_026543865.1 Argiope aurantia
TATATATATATATATATATATATATATATATATATATATATATATATGTTGACCACTAATAACTCATTTGTAACTGCACTCATAAATTAGTAACGGGTTGGGAAAATTGGCAGTGCCTCTTTTTTTTTAAACTAACAATAAATTACGAATAATAAAATAATTTACAACTCAGGAAGAATAATTTTTAGTTTAAAGAGTCAATTACTAGTCCGCCGGCATCCTGGCATAGGGGTAGCGTGACTTCCCGTGATCTAGGTGTCCCAGGTTCGAGTCCGTTTCTGGAATGGTTGTTCTTTTTTGATGTTCTATCTGTGATGTGTGTGAATGTGCCCCCCTGTAAAAAGGGGTTGTGCAAGAGAATGTGACACATGAGGTAGCTAAGTCGTACGCTTGTCCCTAGTTGGCGTTACTGAAAAAAACAAGAGATGCTCACCCGGCTTAAATCATTGACAGATCTGTCAGCGGACTTGTAAAGTGCCATAAGTATCAACAATTATTGGTCTTCCAATTCAGTTACGATATGAGATTTAATATTACAATTATTTTAATGACTGCGTGCGAATATATTCATTCAAAAGAATTTGTTTATTTTGATTCTTTGAATATTGGGTAAATATAAAAGTCATCGAAATGTTGCCTTCACCTTGTAATTCCGTTATTGTGAATGATAAACAGATCGAATAAGCATTAAATTCAATCGTAGCACGCTTGTGCATGAAAAATTTCTCTGACACTAAGATGAAAAACTTTATATAAATGTAATCTGAATTATAATCCTATTCTAATAATCCACTTGTCATTTGTTGAGTGATCCTGAAAATTTTCCTGGAATATTCAAGTTTGTAATATCTGCTTCGTAGATTCGATTCTTCATGATGAATTCATTTTAATTACAACTTATCCAAAACGATGAAAATTCTGCATTTATTTATTTGTCCCTAAATAGCTTTTTCATATTTCTAGAGATAGCATTTCGTTTTCTAAAATCTCGGATTCCTTTTCAGAATGTTATGCTAATGATTGATTTCTAATAAATTATTTCGTCGCAAAAAACTAATGACAAGAATTTAATTCTCAGAGAAGTGATACAGCAGAAAATCAGAATGTTTTGTACTCTGAAATGGGCTCTCTGGATCCTGCTTCTTCCAACATTTTCATGTTCCCATTTCTTTTCGAAACAAATATCAGAAGATAAATTTCGCTTGTTGATAATCTTGAGTAGCTTGTGTTCTATTTCTTAACCCAAACATTTTTTTAAATATAAAATAAACTCTCACTGTTGAGTCCTTCATTGTAATTTCTCGAATTTACTATCTTGTTTTTGTAAGAGTTTTTATTATGCAATTCATGACTTTTAAATCTTTTTTGCCAAATTCAATTCTATTCAAATGTTTTTGTCTCTTTACGCATTTAAAACATTTAAAAGCGCATCTATATATTAATATTAATAAAAGTATTTATTTTACTGGTCAGAAAGATTTATGAAATATTATATTGTAATATCCAACAATCAGTCCTGAAACTAATTAATAAACCATTTCACATATTTATTTTAAATCATCAGCATATGCACTGAAGTTGAAGAGAGTTCATACAATGTGAACTCCAGAACATGTCAGCACCCTTCTAGAACAAACTAAAGAGAAATTTCTGAGTTTGTATTTAACATTATAAAAGACATTGAAGCTGCAATATCCTGAGTTGAGGCGTCATTGTTCTGTTTGCTGAAGGTACATTGAACGGCGCGCGTGGGGGCCCTCCACCCACGGGAGTCCAACGGCCCCGCACTTTCCCAAAATCATCTTTTACAAAGTGGGCGAGTGTTTATTGCTGTGCCATTCACTTTCCATATCACTTCTCCACCCAGAAAGACTGCAGATAAGTCTTATAGGCGGAGGGTTAGAAGTGTTTTTTAAAAAAAAATCTAGGAAATCGCTAAATAAATGGATGGCTCATTTATTATCTGAATAGTTTGATACTTTAAGATTTCCACGAAATGAAATTTGATACTGCGCCATCTATGACATTGTGACTTTAGCAAAAGATGTTTCATTAACAAACTGTTTGCACATAGATAATGCATTCATTCTATGATAAATGCATTAATATATAAGCATACAGCTGAATTGTAAACATTCATACTATGACGAACGCATCAATCTTTGAGCATACATTTGAGATGTACACATTCATTCTATGATGCATATAGATTTATTTGTACTGAAGTATAGAAATACTTTGTTTTCCTCATTTTGACGATGACTATGGCGATGAAAATTTGAGTTGATTAATATCTATTATAAATGACTAAATATTATAAATGACTAAAATATTTCAACCTGAATACACTAGATATTTGGTAAGGAAAGATCTCGGTGCAAAAGGCTATTTTAAATCCTGGGACATTTCTAGCTAATCGTCATTCTTAATAATTAATTGTAATGACAGTTCAATTCTAAGCACAGAATTGAATAATAAGTTAAATGATGTGAAGTAACGGGAATAATGAAGATTTTTAGTTTAGTAGTTATAAATGACTTATTATGAAACACTACTTGTACCTCTTATATTGAGGGTTATTTTGGAACAGATCTTTTAATTGTGAGCCTGTGGTCAAACGTCAAGCTAACAATATTCATTTAAAAGCAAAACGAGGATCATGGTTGGAAAGTAAGAAAAACTTTTAAGCCAATACCGCGACTCCAATCCACGCCAATGAAAGAGTGACCCTTCTTATATATATACTAGGATCACTTATACTAAGGATTCCTTGAAGAATCTTGTTTCGAATATGTAACCCTTCAATTAAGAAGCTCAAGAATTCAAAATAGGGAAGGAAAAAGACCAAAAAGATCATTTTAAAAATTAATTCAAAAAATTCTTTTTTTTTAAAGATTAAATTAAAGCTTTTTATTTTTATTTTTAACATAATAAATTAAATTTCAATATAAGATGAAATAGTTAGTATATTTTATTCTAAAATTGGGAAAAAAATGCAGGATTTTTTTAGAGGTTAATTCATAATTTACGGTCGAAAATATTCCAGAATGTCTGGTCACTAAGTAGTAAAGCCGCTTGGCAAAATCAGAGTGATATATCGATCCTGGAATAAGATGCGGTTTTTAATATTTGCAATTCTAAGACAAGAAGCGTAGGAAGAATTGAGAAATTAAAAAGTGAAATTTTTGCTTAAGAAAAAAAGAAAAACAGCAGTGAGGAAAATAAAAATGCGAAAACTCATTTCTAATGAAAAAAGAAAAGTTCGTTTTAAAAATATTGAAAAGTGAAAAACTAATAGTTCACTAATATTTCGACATAATAGAGTTCTAATTGATTGCAATGATAGATGTAATTAAATGCTGCGACAAATTTCATTAAGAACAAAGTTTTAAAAAATTTTCTCTTGTAAATCTGTTACAAAAAATTTTAGAGAGTTTAATATGCAAATTTGTATTTATATTGACTAATGTATGTTTGTTCATATATTTTAAAAAATTTGGTACATATCAAGAGAATAGAATTAAATGTCAAATGAAAATTCTCATTATTATTAGAATAAAATCAGTCATTTTAAAATCTTGAAAGTATTAGACAATTAAATATTAGAAGTATTATTAAATATTAAAAAAAGATTACTTCTTCTAGAATCATTTTAAAATCTTAAAAACATTAGAAAATTAAATGTTAGAAAGCATTATTAAATATTAGAAAAAGATTACTTCTTAAAATTTTGCTTCTACTTTTTAAAATCTGCATTTTCCTGCTTTTTAAAATTTTGGAAGTTATTTTTTATGTACTCTTGTGTATCTGTCTGCAAGTATGAATTAATTATTAGTACAATATATCCAAGATGTTGCTCGATATACTGAATGCTACTTAATACTGTGCAGATATTGTAACAATGTTCCTGGGCATTCTGCGCTAATAGGGTTGGTATGATGCTTAAAAATTTTGACAAGCAAATAAAAAAAAAAATTTTTAAGCGTTTTAAAAATCTATTTGTTAATATTATAGACCAACATTTCAATAAATAATCAATAGCACTTAAACACTGTTTAAAGTATTAAGAAAAAAAGTGCACAAAAAGTGAAGACCTAGTGAGGAATCTTCCACCATGTACTGCTACTTTAGTTTCAACAAAATGATATTTTAAGTCATATATAGAATGAAATTTTAATTTACATTTAAGAATCATTTTTAAATAAATAATTAAATTTTCAAACAAACAGAAACCCAATATTGCAAAATATTTAATCAGATCGGCGATTTAAAATAATATTTTCTTTGTATCTGCTGAATGAATAAAATAAAATTATTTTTAGGTTATCTGAATCATTTATGTTATCTATCCTATTAAGTAGCTATGAATAATTATTGTTTTCTTTTGCAACAAATAGCAAATATTTTGAAATGTAAATAAAATTTTCGATGAAGCGATATCATTTTCTTATGTTTTATTCAAAATAATTAATATCGTACTTGATAAGAATTTTCAACAGATGTTAAGAACATGATGAAAGTGGAGTTAAATCGTAGAAATCTTGCATAAAGAACAAACTTATCATTCCGATCTTCAAATAAAAAAAAAATGAAATTCCTATTTCATTACAAAAAAAAAAATATCTTTAAAAATTTATATTACATAGATAATTTATTGTCTAACATAAATAAACGTATTATATTTTTCCTCTTAAAAGAATATACCATGAATCAATAAACAAACAAACATGCGATCTGATATTTCCTGAAAAATCGGTTTCAATGACTAAGCCTTTTAATAGTTTGTGACATTCTCTAAATTTCTAAAAATTTTGATCTTTTTTTTTTTTTTTTTTTTGCAAAATTTTACCAAAACAATCAGAATCAGAACATGATGAGTATTTTAAGAATCTGGCAATTATTTACTCAAAATGTGAGGGACGAAAATGATAAATTTTTACAAATACAGTAAAGCTATGTGTTGTAATAGTCTTCAATATTTTTTTTAATTAACTAAATTTTATAAATACAACAAAAAATAGTTAATATCCATTTTATTTTCGAATTAGAATTAAAGAAATAAGTTAACATTTATAAGTATCAATTGGTGCTTATACTTCACAACAGATGGCACTACGATAATGCTCTCTTAAAAATGCAAAGACAAGATAGTAATGATTTTTGAATGATCGTTGTTTTTTTTTAAATTATTATTATTATTCCTTTTTCTTTTCAAACTAATGCATTTTTATTTTTTCAAATTCCTTATATCTTCAATATTTTCCTTAATATTACTTTGGAAATCGTATATCTTTCACAATTAATGATGTTAATTTTTGACTTCATTAACAAATGTGAATTATTTCGCTTGAAATCAATATATGCTTCTCATAATTCATTTATTTTGCTTAAAAATATAATGGAATCCCTTAAAGAAAACATCAGTTATTTTGGTATAATGGCCAGCTACATAGACTTAAATTAAACCTACCGAACTATGTATATTAATTATTTCTTTATGTTAAAATCTACGTAACTTTTATATCAACACAACTATAGGCAAAATATTGCATGTGGATATTAAAACATGCCATTTTTGCTAACTTGAGGCATAAAATTGCTCTGAAAATTTTGTATTTGCAGAATTTTTCAGAATTTCTAAAATTTCTTCTTTAAAAATTATATATCACAAATTTAAATAAATTTAAACAAGTTTATAAAAGTAGCAACAGAAATTTCGCAATAAATAGAAAATAATAGATGAAACACTACATTTAGGTAATAATTTTGAAATATAATATTTAGTAGAATACAGCATTTTTATTACAAATTTTTAAAAAAATTTATTAAAAGTATTTTTTTTATCTAAAACAATAGGTTTATTTTAAACATATTTTCTGAGTTAAATTTATATTATAAATGCTTTTGTCCTGAATATAAATAGTTCAGATTTAGAGGCTCTATAACAAATCTCCTAATTCATTAAAAGAAAGTATAAAACTGAAAAATGTCTAGCCGATTTAATTGTGGTTTCAAATAAATACTTTTTTGGATAAATTTTTGCAATCATAAAAAAAAAACTATCATTTATAGATTTAAACTTTTTTCTCATTACTTTGTTAAAGTCACTCCAATATAGTTTTTTTTTTTTTCGAATTTGAGAAAAACTGACTTTATTTTTATTTTATATTTACTCATAACCTCCCATCTAGCGAATCTAAAAATAGCATTCATGCACCTGTGGTTGTGTGTTATCTTTATCCACTTCGATGGGAAGTTGAAGATTAGCTCTTCGCTGACAGTGTTTAAAAACACTTCAACGATTGATTCTTTCCGTCTTCCTCATTTAAAGTGGCTGCTTTTTTAATACAAAAAAGGCCACAGAAAGGTTACATACCCGATTTAAAATACTGAAATTAAGTTGAAATGGTGTATTTAACATGGGAATTTAGTTCTGATTGAAAGAATTAGAAACAGGACACAGAGATACATAATAACAATTATTATTAAATTTAAAAATAAAATAATGTGAAACAGATTTATTTATATATATCTGATCTTACATTTTTTTTAAAAAAATGGACTGTATGTATATTTGCTTAGTTGCATCAATTTCAAACAGGACCAATTATTATTTACTTATAAAGTTTCAAACAGCATTAAACCATTGCGGAAATGGTACATTAAAATTATTCAAATTTCGAAACAATTAAAAATATTCAAGAATACTTGTAAATTTTTAGCTTTCACTAAAAATTTCTCTAATATTTTGGAGCATTCAAACTACTGTTCGATATTTTCAAGACTATAAAACAACCTTATATAAAATTTTGAAAATTATAGAATATTTAACACATAAAAAAATATTCTTATGAAGCTAAAAATAAACAGACATTTAATTCGAATTGTCTGCTTGTGAATGTCACGAACTGAAAAGTTGGCAAGAAACTTGAATATACCCACAACTTTCTTCCAAATATCGGAAATTAGAAAAAAAAATTTATAATTTGATAAGACAACGCATGTGCTTACTTTTAGTAATGCTGTGATCAACCAGATTAGTCACTTATATCGAAGGCATATTTTTGGTAATTTATATTACTATATGTAATTGCTGCGAATGCATATTTTTAATACATATTTTTGGTATTGATCTTGATAGATCAAGATCATAATAAAAACTGCAGAACAGCAAGAAGTGTAATTTAATTTCAAAGCAATGACTTAAAAGTCAATTGCAATATAAAATACCTCAACCGCAAAACTAAGATTTTACTTTCATTCATGAATAATTTTATTTATATTAACCGTATTTAATTGATTAATTTTCATACTGAAAGGATTAAATGATTTTGTTGTTGTATGGTGACATATAGCACTTTACAAGCTATTTGACAGCGATTTAAGCCGAGTGGACGTCTCTTGTTTTTACAATAGCGCCAACTAGGGTTAGCTACTTCATGCATCAAATTCGCTGGCACAACCCCATTTTACTGGGGGCACATTCACACACATCATAGAGAGAACACAGAAGAAGAACAACCATGCGCGAATTGGGACTCGAATCCGGGATGGCCAAATCACAGAGAAGACGCACTAACCCCATGCCAGGACGTAGTATTGGCATAAACAATTGGCTTAAACAATTTTAAAGTAAAAATAAAAATAAAATAGCAGATTTCCTTTTTTGCGATTAAAATGCAGACGACAAATATACTTGGTCTTTAATTGGTAAATGAAAAGTAAGCAGTCATGTTTCAGAATTCTCAAATATTAAAAAAAAAAAAAAAGCATTCAAAATTATTCGAGTCGTCCGTTCCTATTTTCGACATCCACACAAATTTTGGAGGGGGTGGGTGGGTGTAAAAACCGAGATACCTTATGCATCAAATTAAAATAAAATACAAACGACTAGAAAAGTTTTGTTTTCAAATATTTCATTGATTTTTTATCAACACTTTTCCATATTTACAAATGACTAGCCATCTTCGACGACCCGTTTGTTCAACAGCGATATTGGCTCAAATTATTAATACGGAATGCATAATTATCGAAATTACTAATTCATTATTTCATCAGACTGAAAAGTATATACTTGATATTGATTAAAATTCATGCGAAAAGAAATTATTATCTTTATTAAGCAAGCTTTCGAAATAACGCTAAATTTTTTTTGGCTAAACATAAGGGTGCGAGTAATAGATGATAAAAAGGTATTATATATATTATGTATATGAAGCGATGATAAAAATGACATCCGTTTACATAACGATACAGGGGCAAGAGAAAAAGTGAACGAAATTTTCCCCCTCAGTGGTTTTTACCATGAGATTTTGATATGGATGTCCTCGACACATGTAGTCTTAGGAAAGGGAAATTTAGGTACCTTTAAAGAATGTTGCAAACAATAAGGATTCTTGTTCCTTCTCTCGGAGCGTGAGAACCTGATGAATTCAGCAGTTTTACAGAGCGCATATTGAATTAATTGAATTGGTTAAGGAATAAGCGACCATTTTAAATGAATAGGGCAAAATTAAGATAAAAATTAAGAAATAAATTAAGATTTAAATTTGATTAGGAGATATCATTACATATATATAATGAAAAAATAATACATTATCATATACGAAACTTAACAATATAAAAAACGAATTTTTTTTAATTATCAAGAAAGCATTTAAAATATAATTTAAAAAGAAATAAAAAGAATTTAAAAAATATATAAATTTTGAAAAAAGTTAGATATTTATTTCCCAGTTAGCATGTCTAAAAGAAATCAATCCGTGTTATAATAATTGTGAAATGAAAATGAAATTAAAAATCTAGTTAAGAAGCAAAGCAAATGTCTAATACTATATTATGAAGAGCAATACTTTAAATATGATGCGAGTAAAAATTGTACAAATTAAATTGCAATTAATTGTACAGTTAGCGAATGGAATTTTAAAAAAATTTCATTCAACAAATTTAATTTGAGAAAGAGTTTTTTCAAAATTTATTACATCAAACAGTCGATAAATAAATGTCTTCTTTGCAGTCGATAGTTAGTCAATGTATCTAACAAAGAGAGCTTTGTTAAATATAGCTATAAAATGTTTAAAGATAACGAGGTTTAAATACAGAATGAATGCAACAATGAAAAATGTTTTTGGAAATAAAATTACACAAATTTGTGGAATTTATCAAAATTAGAGGAAAAAAAATCTTTCGTCAATTAAATGGCATCATCAAAAATTGGAAATTTTTAAATTTTTAAAAAAGAGTGAATTTTTTTTTTTTTGTGTGATATGATATTTTGGAATATATACCGGAAAAACGTCAAAAACTTCTTAACTTTTGATTAACAGAAATTTAAATTAACATCTGAACTTAGTAATATTTAACATTAACTAAGATCCCTCTTTCGTTTCGGAAGAGATACTGAACCAAAGTTCATGCAAGTAAAATAAAAACTGTGAATTTATACTGGAGCAAATACATATACACTCTGTTTCATATAGTAAGAGAGATAGTCATGCATAAATTTTAGGAAAAGGTAAAATGAGGGTTTAAACAGAATAAACAATAATGAAATGATAGTTAAAAATTAATAAAAATATCTTTTACACAGAGTCTTCGGTAAGATGGAAAGCAGCAGGACTGGTCTCCCCGAAACTTTCTCGTATACTCTCTAATAAAGGTGTTTTCTCCCACCTGCAGAAAAAAAATTTGGATCTTGGCTAAGATAGGGCATGCTTTTAAGGTCTTACCTACAAGATCAGGTAGGCGATCATTCTGGAGCAGACCAAGGCAGAGAACGCCTTACAATGGCATATACAATAGTTACGAAATATTAACCTGTGACGTGAATTTGGCATTTTTACTGATCTATCTTGTATCTAGGCGAATTTTTTGGCAATTCGATTGTTTCGCCGTCGTATAATCCGTGGCTTGCGATTAATGATATCCAAATATCAAATTTGGGTTTTTTTTCAACCAACTGAAGCAAAATTTGACACAGAATTATAATTGTCTTTACAAAATAATATACCAGTTTCGATATATTTAAATCCGTTGATTGCGTTTTTGAATTATTGCATTGACATGTTTTAGAAGGCATAGACCAAATTGAAGGTATGGACTAAAATGAACTCCTTGTTGGAATTGAATCAAAATTTGATAAGTGTCTACATGATAGATATTAAATCTCTATTCAGAATTGTATTCATATAACTCTCTTCATTAAGTAGTTAAACAGAATTCGAGCAGCCAGTCAGACAGACTTCTTTTGAATAAGTTTTATTCAAAATTTGATAGAAACCTACTAAGTGGGTGTAAAAAATTCATATTTCATCCATCTAGCTGAAAGAGTTTTTGAGTTATGTTTGTCACAGATACATTTTCCAAAAAGAAGTTCTCCGAACTCGGGAAAATCTAAATCGTGGGAAAATGTCTTCAAATTTTAAAACAATTTCAATACTTTCCGTATACTTCGAATACGAGAACGTAAAAAAATCTTATCTTTATTCAGAGTACATGAATGAGAGCTTAGATAAAATATCAAATACGAAATTGCTATTTATAATACAACCTTCAGGTAATCCTTCAAAATAGTAAATAAGAGATAACAATTTTTTTAAAAAAAAATATTATCATACGTTTTGTAATACGACTATTATATAAACAAAATTGGATATACGTATCGTAAGAAAACATAAATGTAGTTGACAGAATGTATCTTACACATTGAAGATTAAACAAATAGAAGTAGAATAGGCGTCACACTTACGTATGACGTGAGCGCTCTCTTTTATATGATAAGATGAATACATTTCTGAACCTAATATTTGTATATATTAAACTGGTGTCGGATGGTAAGATATGGTTTTTTTTCCAACAAACTCCAATGTCATTTCTTGGATGAAATAATATATTATATATATATATATATAATATTCATGCATTATATTATGCCACAGATTTAAAATTAAAATTCTTTATTCAATTCTAAGTTATTCAAAATGCATTGACACAAGTGGATATATTGTTATAATTAAAGTTAAACACATATGTCAGAAAATTAATCTAGGATACAAGAACATTGAATTGATCTTAAAAATCCAGATTAAAAATTGTATTGTTAATGGACATAGACAAGAGTAGCTTAACTTGAGAGACAAGGAAAAATGCATATCTTTCAAGTCCATCGTTTAGAGTGAGCCGAAAGACATACAGTTTTCATTTTGATAGCAGGATCGACATTTTTTTTAATTATAAAACACCGCATTTTTTCAGAATTTTAAAATGGCATAATATAAGATTTTCTTATTATAATTAAAAGTACTGCTAGATTGAAATTCCAAAATTTATTAAAATAATATTTGGTCTTAATAAGTTCATTTGCATAACTTTATAATTAAACGAAAGAAGAACAAAATTTAGTAACTTTCAAAATACCTCGAAGGAAAAAAAATGAAGGCTTGGCAACCCTTAAAATCGTGTTTCCTTTAAGCATTAATTGCCTAGTTCGTATGATAGTTCGACCCTGAATACAATTGAATAATTACCTGAAACTAAGCAAAATTACCATTTAATGAAATGCATGAATGCATATATCTAATGAATAAAAAAACATAGCTACTATCTAAATCATTAATTTGTACAAGAAAAAACGTATATCCCATAATTTAAATATTCATGTAATTCCGAAATTTAAATATTCATATAATTGTTCATATCTTAATAACACAAAAATTGATAATAAGATTTTATTATTGACAGAAAAATGTATCTGATTTATCTATATCTATACTTATAATAAAGCTCAACGTGTGTGTGTGTGTGTGTGTGTTGGCGCTCTACAGACCAGACCATTCAACCTACAGCTACCAAATTTGGCACGTGTATACCTTGGAGGCCGGGAATGTGCACCTGGGGGTTATTTTTTCGGATTTTTAACTAGAATTTTATTTATTTAAAAATTAAGTGAAATTTTGACGTGTTTCTGCTATAACTGCCGAAAATATTACCGCACAAAAAAGATTTTTACATGAAGTTAAAGATCAAAAATTTATCTTTTAAATGATACTACTGCTTTAATCTTAAAATTAAATTTCTATTTTTAATGAATTTTTAAATAAATATTTTAACTATGTTTTTCAATAATTTTTTTCGTCAAAAATAAAAATGAGGATTAAGCACGTTTCGCATTCCTGAGAAAAAAATAGCTTTTTTCAAAGTGTTGCCATCACATTGATTAAAGCTCTAACTGAAAATAAATTAAATCTTTTTGGAAATGAAATCTGCAAAAATATAATTTTTGGCACGCGTTTGTAGGAAATGAAACAAATATGAAATGTTATTTTTTCTGAAAAATAAATTCAAGAAAAATTATTTTATGATCTTTTACACTCTCTATACAGGGTGTTTAGTCAGTCCTGGATCCATTTTGATATTTAATGACTCATAAAATAATGAAGATGTAAACAAACTTATGGCATTTATTGATGGAATAACTCATATATTTTCCTTTTCAGGTTTGAATATATTTACTTTTGTAAATATCGTCTGCGCGTGTTTTTAATTTCAGATAATTTCATTTTCCAGTCTAAATATCTGTACTTTTCTAAATATCGTCTGCTTATTAATTGCATTTTTCTCTCTTTTGTTTTTGGCAACTATTGAAATGTTATGTTTACTTTTGATGCGTTTTTTCTATGTAGTACTTTTGTATGTGATGTTTTATTCGATCGGATATTAAGGAGAATGCATGCACCACAAGAGAAAGCACAGATTTTATGATGGTCATAGAGTTAATTTTCAATCAACTAAATCACTGACTTTTAAGAGTTAATATCAAATCACTTAAACTGACTGATTTATGCAGATTTGAATATCACTATTCAATTAAAAAAGGATAATTTTAGATTTTTCATCGATCGTTTCAAAGAAAATACGCCAATAAGCGCGCAGGTTTCTCAAGATTAATTGGCCTAAGATTATGAAAATGGTGAGTTTTTCTAAATTTTTAACATTTAAAACTTCATAAATAAGTCTTAGTTGGTCATGTAAAATAGAAACATTCATTCATTTATTTAAAATTTGGTGTGTCCAGAATATTTATCAGAATATGATACCTTACTGCATTAAATTTAGACTTCATAATTTTTGAAATATATTTATAAACAGGAACAAAATATTATTATTGATTTCATTTCAATCCTTTTGAAAGCAAAACTAAAAACTGAATTTTATACTGAATCTCAAAAATTTTTGTTGAATTATTGTTTGAGATATTACATAAACTATGAAAAATATTTTGTAGTTAACATAAGACTTAAATACCGAGCAATTCTGTTTGCAATACTCATATTCATTAATAATAATAATTAATAAATAACAATAAAGATGATAAATAAAATAAAGCGCTTGGTTTTATTAAAAAATATCTTAATATTAATTGCAATTTCGTCATTTACATTTTTAATTAAAGTTGAAGTTTTACCGGAAAGGGCAACAAATTAGCAAAATATATATAGTAAATTGAACGAAACGATCTAAACAATATAAGTTTGGTTTGACTATCAAAATTTGAAGATTAAAAATGTTTTGTTTGAGAATCCTTTAAGAGACCAGTTACTTAAAATATTTAATTGAAAATTGTAGCGAGCGGTAACACTGGCGAACCGGCTGGTCGCCAAAGGCGGCTAGTATATAATATTTTAACCATTGAAGTGACATACGATTCAAATAGTTATTGCAATAATCATATTTTTTGATGATTAAATATTATAAATTTAATCTAATTATATCGGTTCTGTGAATAACAATTTTATACAACAGAAAAATTGGCAACTAAATAAGAATCTAAAATTCCTTATAAAATATATAGTTAAAAATAATTATTACTTTAGAAACTATAAAAATCTCCTAAGCAATTCATGCACACTTAATCCTGAAATGTAAATATTGTACCGTAAACTAGAGAGAGGGGAAAAGAAAACCTAACATTCGTATTCCACAAAATCTGTAACCACTTTTTCGTAACTTACACTTAAGCTCTTGATTAAAAAAAGTTCTGATATGTAATGAACTTTATTAATTGAAGAACAACAAATGATTTAGAAACCTGATGAAACTATGAATTAAATTCTAACAATGGAATTTACTGTTGTAAATCACACTAAAAATTAAATTACAGAAAATTGCATGGAAAATTTATATCATCGAATATATATATTTTTTTAAATTATAAGATGGAGTAAAATTATTTTATGGTGATAATAATTTTTAAAATGTTGAAATTTCGTTAATTAAAATTTTATTTAAAGATTCAAAATATTTCGAGATGCACATTTCGAGTCTCGAAAGTAAACTTGAGTCAAACTTGTTAATAAGACAAAAGGTCTGGCTTGTAAAGCGTCAACAAGCAGACGGACAGCATTTTCTTTTCGATTAATTAATTCATTCTATGTCTTCACCTTCATATATGTCGACAACCGAGAAGAAAAATATATTAGCATTTTTTTTTTTCAAAGTAACTGAGAAGCATTCTGGAAATTTATAATTTATGTTAAATTTATTCGTCTATGGATTTAGAGATTTTCAACTCTTTCATCATTTTAGACTAAAATGGCCACTCTGAGAGCCATCAAGGGTCGCGGTGGCCTGGTGGTAAGGTCTCGGCTTGTGAGCTGTAGGGTTTCAGGTTCGAGACCCTGTTCCGCCGAAGAACCGTTGTGTAAGGGGGTCTGTTGCACGTTAAATCCGTCATGCCAAACGTCCTCCCGCTGGAGGGTGTGGCGTGGAGAGGGGGAGTGCCAGCTCAGGTGTCGTCCTCGTCATCTGACCGCGGTTCAAAAGTACGAGGTCCGTCCCAAAACAGCCCTAGTGTTGCTTTACAACGGAACGTTAATATAACTAAACTAAAACTAAACTGAGAGCCATCAACGATTCACAGATCATTGAAATACAGTTTATGTTTTCTACACCATTATGAAAAAGTCATCTATTTTGAAAGAATGATTTAAATTTATAAGTAACACAATGTGGCTTTATATTCAAGTAATTTTCATTATCCACAAATACAGTAATGTATGCAGTGTGTAGAAAATAATGAAGTACAATATAGATGCAAAATTTTGGCAGTAGTATTATGTAAAATGTTTAATAACTATGTTAAACAGAATGAAATATTTCGGATTTCCTGTCCTGTATACACAGAATAAATTTTCAAACCCTTTTGGATATTCACAGATAAAATGAAAGACTTTGTTAACTCTATTACCTGTATACTGATCCTTTGTAATTTCATACTTTTAATATTCTGAAATTCAGGCTTTGCTATTCAGAACCATAACGGTATAGAAAGAAATATTAATAATTATTATTTCCGTCTACATATATTCTAAATCAGATAGATATCACGTGAGCTCGAGATATTACATTAGTTTGTCACGTGGCATTGTATCGAAGGGATGGCGAGCTCCTGAATATTAAACATCTAATTTTGACATTAAGTTCTTCTTAACTGCACGAACACATAAAAGCTGGATATATGCACCTTGTTATTACACCTTATATTCCAAATCATTGCGCTGTTTCAAGTGCCAGCGTTTCGGGCATTCTAAAACTTCTTGCCGCGGGACTCTGAAATCAATATGCAGAAGTTGACCATGATAGTACTGACTGCATTGTTCAACAGAAGTGTATCAATTGCAAATAGGGGGGGGGGGCACACTTCTTTCTCTCGAAACTGTTTTGCCTGGAAACAGGAAAAAGAAATCATTTCAACTAAAATTAAAAAGATCAAATGTCTTATCAGGTATCCCGAAAGCTGATAAAATCTATAACTCCTACCCTGGAAACAGTTATGCTGCTGCTGTTCATAAATCATCTACCATATGTATTCAATAGGATCTAACTTTTGGCATTAACTTGAAACCGTAGGACTCTGCTCCAATAGCATCTAGTTCAAATGATTGCCAAAGTCTTCTTTTCGTTCTGCTACACCAGTTTGTGAAGACATTTCTGCTTCACCTGACTTAACTGCTTTAAAACTTGTTACACATACGGAAAAGTTGGGAAAGGCCTCCCCTGTTAAAACAGAAACTGCCACAAATTCTGAAAAGATTTCAAAATTTTACATCGCATCACCTCTTCAAGTCCCCAACGCAGTTGCATTGTTGTCTCCACTGTGAAACCAACATTGAATATACTAAAAAGTTTAAAGAAACTCACAAAACCTCAGTTTAAACAAAATTGCTTCCTTCTGCTAACACTGTATCCCATTTACATCTGTAAACCCTTCAAGAGAAAAAAATGTAAAACAAACTCGGGATTCTGATAACGATGTCGAAATGAGTTCTACAGCATCGGTTGGCAACGTATTAGAATACAATATATCTGAAGGCTTGGAAGATCCAACACAAGTTCTTAGTCCTACAGCTTCTTCCAAACCTAAAAAGGAAAAGAGAACATATTATCCCAACAAAATATAAAAACCTGTAGCATTATTGCATACCGTCTGAAACTTTCGTGCATTAGATTTTTCTTATTATCCTATTTTTCTATTAGGTTTTAATTTAAAAAGTTTATTTCATATTTTTAACTATTTTCTTATTTATGCAATGTTTTAACAATTATTTGCTTGATTTAAGTCTCCGATTTTATATTTTTCCTGACTCATCACTTGATATTTTACATTTAACATTTTACAATATGCAATTTTTCTGTTTCTTCCAATCGGTTTTTACAGTATATTGATTTTTATATTTCACAAAGAGTTATTTTAGAGTGTTTTATGAACTATAACTCCTTCTATATATCATCATATGATTTATTACCCTGTGCCTGTTAATCCACCATAAGTTGGCCGCAGCATGGCCAAAAATGACTTTTGCACCAGTAAAAGCCAATTAACTAGTGGCATTGTATTATGTTCAAATGAACAATACGGTAACGTTATTATGCACTAGAAACATTACATACGAAAATTGCTAAATAAGAAATTTCGCTTATTCATAAAATAAA
The DNA here is from genome assembly GCA_026543865.1 of Argiope aurantia. Classification (NCBI taxonomy): domain Eukaryota; kingdom Metazoa; phylum Arthropoda; class Arachnida; order Araneae; family Araneidae; genus Argiope; species Argiope aurantia. Next base: position 122,208 of record JAPMOR010016896.1, read on the forward strand.
TAGTATCTTAATTTTATAAATACTCCATTTCTGAAGCAAAATGATAATTATTTGTGGAGGGAAATCATCTTCAAAATATAATCAGATGATCAAAACAACATTCTCAGAATAACTTCAGGGTAGATTAGGCTAATTTTGAGAGTGAAATTCTTAGAAATCGACTGAAAGCATCAACAAATACATTTGGGCATCATGGATTTTCAGTCATTGTATTTCAAATTCATTCAACTTCGCATATTTTTACAACTGATAAATTTTTATTAATTATATTATTAAAATTATATAGACATTTCTAATATTTCATTTTCATAAATAGTTTAGTAAGATATTTGAGATAACTATGATGTTTTAAATTCATTTAAGTTTTAATCTGAAATTCAAAATTTATAAATATTGTCATTATCGAATGAATAGAAATCTTTTATTAAAGAAAATATACAATATTTTTTAACCGCATTACTTCAGGCATTACTAATGAACAAAAATATTTTCTAAACTGAATTCAATAAGCAATGAAATGAAAGATTTTTTTTCTTTCATAATCCCATATTTTTCAGTTAAACTTTAAAAATGCGGAATATGATGTTTTATATGAAATATTCACTCCAATATAATCAATAAGTCTACATTTCTTCCGTCGCCCTTGAAGTTATTTGATACCTAATCAGTATAAATTATTTTCTTAGTTAAATTTATAGAACGCCAAAACAATTTCACAAAGAAAAAAAAATGAGTATTTTAGGCGTATAAATATATATAATATACTTTTTCATTTACAAATACAAATGAAAAATAGAAATTAATATTCGTTTTACAGAAGAAATCATTGATAAGAATATATTTTCTCGCATTAAAGTATTGTCTTCTTATTCTTATTGTAGAAATTGCATTTTTTGTAATGCAAAGATGCAAAATTCGCGATTAACTGAATTATTGCAAATGAGATTTCTCGAGCCAGATAGACAAAATTGTGCAAAATATATCCAACTAAACATGGTATCGTAGCTCGAATATATTTCTATATAAGTCACTAAATAAGTTGAACTCTTAAAAGACTGATCATTTTTCCCTTACAGCTTTAAATTATGTATAGCTTATAATTATTTTGGGATGCATTAATATTTAATAGCATTTCACTTTTTCCCAATAAAAACAGGTTTTTTTTTTGTTTTTTTTTGCGGGGAAGGGTTTATGAAATTTCTTTCAATCATTGAAGTCGAGAAAAATCTACGAAGAAAGAAACCAACTTTACCGAAAGACTTATATCGGCATTAAGATATTACAAAGTGTATCCATAATATAAATAGAAAAGTTTCTTTTATAAAAGATATTAAGACTGTTTAATGGCATCTTTTCTTAAGAATTCGCAGTTTATTTACGAATAAAAGTATCCGAGAAATGGCAGGGTATAATTATGGAATAAAATTTTCAATTATCTGTGCGCAACATACTTTCCTACTTATTATTTTCACGATAGGAACACGTTTGTTATTTCAAATTACTTCCAACTTTAACCCCCACCTGCGAATCTATTGTACAGATTGCAGGCAACAACCCATCACTGCCAATCGTCAAAAAGCGACAGCGGAAGACGCGTCAAGCTTCGCAGGCGAAATTCAAAACAGAAAGAGGAAACTATTACATCCTCTTGAAAACAGAAAAGGATGAAATGACTGTTACGCTTGTCTTGTATAAGATTTGCGGATAAAATAGTGTTGTTAGGCTGGTTAACGCCGATAAAAACTAAATTGATATCGCGCAATTTCATATTTTTCCTTCAGTGTACATCTATAACTTATGGAAATTCAATTATTTATGACCGATATTAATTATCAGAAGTGGTTCATTTATAAATGCTCATTAAAATTCATTCCCTGAAAAAGAATTGTAATGTTACGCAACCAAATTAAAGGACAGTTTATGGTACGTTATAACTAGGAGATTCCGGAGGAGAATTTAGAATTACGGAAAAATAATCTAAAATTTATAACCATTAAAAATAATATTTCAGTAGGCAAAGCATTAAGCAACAAGATTCTATCAAATGCCGGCAAACACCGATTATAGACATGTCTTTATTTCCATCTTAAAACCATAGATTAAAGATATACCAAAATCTTAGTTATGCATAGTTTATTAATAAACTGATTTTTCGATACTAAATAACACTATCTAAAGTTTTCAAATAATTGAAACCGACCGACTTAAATCATTTTTAACAGTTTAAATTCATCCTAATACATTTTAAAACTCGTTAGACTAAAAAGGCAATTAAACTTAAAAGCCTGCATTGATATGGAAGTATTAGAAATGTAAGTGCCGGCTGCTTATTCAAGATATTAAGTGGAAGATGCAACAATATAAAAGTAGCAGAAAAGAACATTGGAACAAATGAGCACTCCGTAATATGAGTGAAACCAGTTTATTAAACACATTTATCACATTTCAAGAACAATCTCATAGTTTAATTATATGAACAAATTTTAAAATAATACATAGAAATGAGTAAAAGACATTTGACAACAGACAAAGTTTCAGAAATCCAGTCATAAACGCATTAGTCTCACAAAATAAAAAATGGCGAATGAAACAGCACAAGTCATTAAATCTGAAAGATTACAAAAACAGTAGATGTAAAGTACCAACAGCTGCAATTAAGCAAATGGAGATAACGGCGATACACAGGTAGTATTGCCCTTTAAAAAATTACACATAAGGCATAGTACGATTACAAAAACTGAAATTATGAAAGCGCAGAGAAATTAGAAGATTCGAATTTAGCATTTTGTCAGACTATTCCATTTAAGATTAGTCATGCTCAAATTAGACAGTTTCCTGTGCAACCAAAATAAATTTATAAAGTTCTATCTCAAAAATGACAGCAATAAGTGAACATTAAATATTGAGTGGAGTGTTTATCTTCTTTTTTTTAAAAAAGACCATAAATCTATTTTAATACGTCAATAAATCATGTACATAATTCATAACCTATATACACAAAGTTATAAGTGAAACATTTATAACTTAAATATACAGAATTAAAAATAAAAATGTGAATCTTTGCAAGATATGCGCTTTTAACCTTACCATTGCACAAGCGGTTTAAAATTTCATTTACATTTTTCCCAACAAAAGAATCAATAGCATTGGTTCCTTTAAAAATGGATTTTAAACCACAAAAAGCGAATATTTTACAGATTACATAAATGTATAGGCTTGAAAAACTAGAAGTTCATTAATTCCCATCATGTAATTGAAGAACATATAACCCTATGATAGAAACAAATCTAAAAATACAATTTGTCAAATTTAAGTTCAGTACATATGCAGAAAATTCTTTTCATCACCGTCCAATGAATTATTGTATTTACAAACATTGTTACATTTGTTGAAGATGAGCCATTTTTGAACACTAATATAGTTTTATTAATCATACTATTAACAACATGAAATCGCTTATTTTTAAATCCTTAAAAATAAATGTCACAATTTAATTGGAAGTTTAAAATTAAGTTCTATAATTGAACATATCGGATATTATAAATGCACTTTAAAATGTACTCCGATAGAAGAATTCCAAAGTTCTTTCATAGAATTTTTTTTTTTTTTGCCTCTCTCCCATTAATTGAACATTCTCCGAATAAATATGTAGTAGAGGAATAGATCCATTAGAGTTACACTTGATTAAAAAACTCATCGCGCAGGTTTCAGTACAGATAAGCTTTTATTTCGATTAACATCTAGATGGACCAAATGTCGCAGAATCAGGATGACAAATTTAATACAATCGTAATATTACCACAAGAGAAAAATTACAATTCTTAATTTTTAACGTTTTGTATATTATAATACATTAAGATACTCGTACACTTCAGTTTAACATTGGAATGAAGCAATGCATTATTTAATAACTAAGAACATTAAAGTTTCAAAACATCAAGAAAAAATATTTAAGCCGTTAAAGACTGGATGATGCATTTCAAAAAAAAAAAAAACTTTTCATACTCCGTGTCGATTCTGAAGCTGCCGAAAAATCTTAATACTGCAAAAGACTTCACGAACAAATGAAATTCAATGTTTTTAAAGGCTCTACGAGTTGGTTTCGATAGACTAAATAGGGAGTAAATGTTTTATCTTTACCGTGACAATTTAAGACAGACTTGAATTTTCCGATTAATTTTGATAGTTCCTACGTTTTACTTGGAAGTTGTTAGGATTTAATTTCCTTATTTATGAGAAAATGATTTCCTCCGTGTGAAGAGACATTCGTTTGATTGTCAATTTGCCCTTTAAAATTTCAATAAAGACTGAAGCAGAATAGAGCATACCGAGTTTCTTTGGAGAAGAAACACCCGATTTCAATTAAATTCTTTGCAAGAACGCGACTTGCAAATGACTCTCCCCACCGGAATTGAGCCAAAAGCTTTGAAGTTTGCTCTAGACTTCCACCTTCAAGCAGAAGAACGACATTAATGATAATGGCGGAAAGAACAGCAGATCGTACGAAATGCTGGTTAGCAAATTCTAAGATCTAGACCTAATAATACGATACCGGGGTTATTTAATTTCAGCTTTTAAAACACGAGTCGTAGGAAGATAATGAAAGCAAAATACGGGAAAGGCAAGAATAACCTGCATCAGCGAGACAATCGAGTTACTAAAAGGGAAACTCAAAGCAATTCGTTTAAGGAACGAAATATGATCTTTAAATAAGGAGAGATTATGCAGAAATTTATGCTTTCTACCCCTAGAGTGAATCCTATTCATTTTATAAATAGGTCAATTCTGAACTTAATAAACCAGGAAAAACTGAATGTTTTAAAGCGGTAGCCTTAAATTCACAAAACTATAGGCATAGTTAAAAACTGCTAAATAATCGATAGTTGAATTCCCTCAACGCAACTATTAGACATTTTTAAAGTTATTCATCACATTCGGCTTCCGCATTGCCGGTCTACCGTTGTCTATGCTACCTAGTAGTCGTAAGGTTTCAAATTCCGAGGCATTTTGACTTCGATGGTGATCAGGCATCGAATTCAAGAATGACTTTTGGAATTTAGAGGATTGTCGCTAGCTGGCTAGCACAGCCACCGACAATCCTATCAAGATGAAGTTCTATAGTCAATCTAAAAACCAATTAAAATCCTCAACCAATTTACTATAACAAATGCACCCGATTTTCATCGATGTTTTGTTAAGAGTAATATAAAGCTAATGCTAAAACTAAAGAAATTATAAAATCCGAATATTCTAAAAGCTGTAAGAAAATAGACACTGATGTATGTTGCAATTCCATGGTTTTTCCTGGTTTATAGAATTTTATAGAAGTACCATCACCATTCTTTAGCGTTTATTTTAATACTAATGTCATTCAAAATGAATTGATTTAAGTTCAACCGCTGAATAGGATTTAAAAATCCACGTTTGTACCGAAGTTAAAAATGGGTTTTTAATATCTAGCTGCATTACAAACCACGGATTTGAATTAAGATCTTAAATGTGGTTAAGTAAGAATTCCAACTACTCTCGACAATAGAAATAATTATGTCAATTGATATTTATGAACTGGAGCGAACAAGTTTAAAAACTATTCATAATTTTAAGTTAGTGTAATCTTAAATTTGTTTCAAATAAATCTACATGAAGCATTTGTTGTGGAAGGACTCCGTTTTACAGTATTCTACAAGTTACTTGCCGAATTTAAGTTAGTGTAGAATAATGAAAATTACTGCAATAAAATAGGTAAATGCGCATTGAGGTTAAATGATTTTAAAGATTTCCATCTCTTAACTATTTACCAGACAAATTCCGTCACCTAAAATCAGTTGTGCTTACTAGAAATTGAATGATATCTACGTAGTATACTAAAGCGTGGCGTAATACGACCTTTAAATATTTGCTCGATTTCAAATTTTACGACAGAAAAGATTGAAATTTTACCATTTTTCAAAAGTAATTGCATCGTTATTAAAATACTTCGAACTTTTACATTTCAAAATCTGATATCTAGAAGTATTTCAGTTGAACTACTCAAGTTTCTGCCGCAACTATTAATTTCAACGATTCATCTTGTTCGAAACGTTCCGGTCTGGTGTTGGCCAGGCACCAAGATCAAAACGCTTCGATTATTTTTGGAAGCGGAAGGCAGTCTCGTTGCTCGCCGGCAAAACTATGGGCCACCTTCAGCTAAAGGGGAAAGATAACTAGAATTCTGCTGAAGAACACGGGATGATTCTATTCGGATTGTTAAAATTGTTGTCGCGCGACAGTAAATAGAGTTTAAGATGCCAAAATTTTACTATAAAACTACCAGGAAACCTCACTAAGTTCATATATCAAGCTCAAAGTGAAAACTTACTCAGATAAAGATAACGTATTTGTCTGGTTCGAACATTCAATAACCGGATTGAATTTCGGGAGACTCGATTCTTTTAAGACGACGGGATCATTGTCTCCTTTATAACCGCTACGGTTCAATACATTATGAAGCTACTGGTTATAAAGCTCAATCGTGGCAATTATAGAAGTCGCCAGGTAGCAAATACGTTCAATTTACAATTATAGTACATTTATTGTTAACAAATTAAATTACAATACATTAATGTAAATACATTACAATTTTTAATACGAGGCGTGAGATTCTTTACGGAAAGTGAAAGATTTAACCACGATATTTGTTTCATTCAATGCGAGACAAAAGACTTAAAATCGCTGAAGGCGCGTGAACACGTAGGTGGTGATGGGTAGTTCAAAGCAGGCCTAATTGAATGCAGGATTGAAAGACTAAAAATTGCGATTGTCGTACCAATTTATAAATGAAGCCAAATTTGCTTGTATCTACCGTTTGTAGCAGAATTTTTAATAAATCAATTTAGACGTGTCCAGAATTACGGATAATAGTCGTTTCCTTACCCCGACTTACCGCTTATTCGGATTCTCAAGTTTGGTGTTCGAGACTTCTTTTGCTGTTGAAAACCAAGACATTACGGAATTGCGCCACTTTCCTTATTTCCAAGTTAACAGAACGAAATAACACTTTGTATGGTAAGCACCAAGCTCACTACATCACATGAATAAACTTAAATGCGGCTGAAGTTATTTTTTTAAACTTCAAAATCAAAATTTAAAAACGCGAATTATTGAAACTTAGAACTGGTTCATTTGAAGCCTTTGCTAATCCATTTTAAAATATCAGTGTTTAAGCAATTGCAATTTCATTGAATAAAAATGTCGCTGATGAATTTTGAGAACGTACGATAGGATCCGTTTAACCATGCAGCATCCAGCCTGTAGATAATCAGAAATATTATAAGTTACTATAAATACAAAAAATTTTAATAGAAATGTATTCTTAAAAAATGCAATTGTAATTTAATTTAATAACAATTTAAATATATACAGTAATCAAGCCAATACAGTCTGTCGTAGATACGACAGTTAAGACGATTCGTAACAGTTTCGACATGTTATTAAGCAAACAATACTGGTAATTCACATTCAAAATAAACCAAGCTGATAATACAAAATTTAATGTAGAGTATTTAAAACGGGAAGGGAACTTCAATAAAAGCCAAATCTTAAGAGATGTTTTCCTTGGTGCTTTAATGCAAAATATAACTATGAAAGTTTAGCTATCAACATAAGATCGCGATGACAATTGAGGCAGATTATTCCACGTATAAAAATTTCCAATGTCCCATTTAAATTTCCATGTTAAAAAATTACAGGGATTTAATTTTTGAAATGGAAGCTACCGAAACAATACTAACAAGATATTTAATCAAAGCTTTAAATTCAAATGAAACGGACGATTGCAAACATTTAAATTTTTAAGATTGCTACTCAAAAAGGACCAATTAAAATACAATTGATGCATAAATTATACGAATTTTAAAGAAAACCCTTGAAATTCAAGCATGCGGGTGTTCTTTAATGAAGTGAGGCTCGATTCCAAAAATGACTAAGCCCCTCGGAATTAAAATTTCAAACGAAAATAACCAGGATTTTCGTAAACGTTCAAGTACAATTAGATGTAAAGAAGGAAGTATTCCAGAAGTAGGGGGGGAAGGACTGGTACACATGCAACTAGAAATCGTCTATTTCATCTAAAGTGAAATATTTGGATTAACTGCAATATCAGCTTGGTTCAAGGTGAAAGTACGAAATATTGCTGTCAACCTTGAAACAATTCTATAGTAACATCCATCAATTTCTAGATTCAAAAAGCTTCAAGATATTCGATTTAGCAATGACATTCTCTAGCACTATTTAAACTGCAGAAAGCGTCGAAGGAAATGACGGATGAAAAATTAAACCTTCAAATTTCTCATTTCATTTTTAAATTCTCATACAATTAAAGAATTCAATTAAAAGTTATCCAAGATCATCTGAAGTTTAGACGATGTTTTGCGGAATGTTTAATTTTGCCGAAAATATTCCATTTTTAATAGAACTCAATCCGAACTAAGAATCCAATACGCAATATTTAATTCAGATAGTTACAGGTAAAGTTCTTGCGAAATCGGGATTATCTTTGGATACCTCACATTTAATAAAAATTTCTATTTAATCTACCTTGGATAATTCAATTATTAATTGCCTCTGCCAATTTTTGAAGTATAAATTACCCTTTATAGGTTCAGGTTTCCCCCCCCCCACCATATTAGTGTTCAATCATGCACGATTGACTGCAATCCCACTTAACGCTTTGTCTCCCTTTTCACGATTGTCCAATATGTCCCAATTCGTTAACACGTTAAGTATCAGCTCCCTGGGGACCGTTACTTTCCGTTTAGACCGCCGGTCCCAAACAGCCCAGACGAAAAGTAAACAGGGACCAATATATACTTACCGTGTTAACCTCCCTTCCGACCCACCATATTCTCCAAGCTGTTTTCAATTGTTTCGACTTCCCTTATGAACCAGTTGAGTGCAATTTATACTTTTAACATTGGCATCGGCAAGTGCCTAGCAAACTTGTCTAAACTAAATTTAAGAAGGAAAGTTCTAATCCAAGTTCTATTTGAATATTTATATTTCGCTTTTATTTAAACAATTTTATTGGAAAGCTATTTATCGATGCAATTTATACTCTGGGACAATTTACTTAAAACACGATTGATAAGGTTTAAGACCTTATGCCTTAAAATATTAAGATGCCAAGACTTGAATATTCTTCATCAAGCCTAGTTTTTTTTATACTAGGAAATTTCTATAAGCAAATTTGTAATAAATGCTATTTTTAATGCAACGATTTGAGAAGGGCTTAATCTTAGTAAGACAGACCAGAATCGACAAAGCCATTGCAGGATTGAGTTTAAGAATTAAAGGGAAATCGTAAAATTGGAATTACTCATTGCTTATTGAATCTCTTAAAAACCGTTTACAATGTCGATTCAACTTGCCTTTTCAATTAGGCCTAGGAAGTTAAGGAAACGGGGGTTCGAGCTGCTTTTCGGAAATCAAAATACTTTTAGAAGATTCAGCTATTATGCTCGTTTGATATGTTCGTTCGATACACAGATTTAAAGATATTCGTTCGATGTCAATTATCCGTAAGACTAATATCTGGAATTCGACACCCTGCATAATGAAGTTTGTTTCTGAAGCGTTTCCGTGGACATACGGTTGAAATATCGTGAAAATACGAAATATGCATATTAAGTACGTAGATAAAGTTTAATACATTTCAATTAGGCTAATAGATTAAAGAGATGGGCATCAATTTGTACCTTCTGTTATTGGTTGAGTCAGCATCCGACATGTAGCTATGTATACACTAACTTCCAATTAATGTAAGAAGTGTGTAGCATCGGTAGCCTTGTCCGTTTCATTCGAATAATTCAAAGTTAAGGGCATAGAAAGTTTCAGGTTTATAGTTTAACGAATCTTAACGCTCTTGGCTGCATTGACATTATGCAGGGGCTGCATCCCCTGCATAATGATATAGAGCTATTATTTTAGTTAAAGCTAGCTTTTTGATCGATGGGTACAATTTGAAAGAGATCATATCGGGACATTAAACTGATCACCAAGCTTGACTTCATAAAAATCAAACTATTCATTGATTATTATACACGAAATAAGATACCACCATGATGTCCAAAATCATCCAAGCATACTAAATACGTCAGTTTTTACCATCCAGTTAATTTGTAGAATTCAGAGCAGTGAAGAATTGGCAAAATGCATAACTTCAAGATTGAGATAAACAGATTAGCATCTAGGTCTTTTTCCATCCTCGATGAATGGAGTTTACCGGGATCCTGAAAAAGTAATCAACGTAAGTCATTCGTAGAATATCATGTAAATAAAAGTAATAAATATGGTTGCCTTTAGAATGTATTCGAGCTTTGAAAATTTCTGTAAGGGAATTTCATTATCGGAGCAACTGATTCAAGATAAGTGATAAAAGAATTGATTCGCAAGGATTTAAGTTTTTGAAGGTAAAGATACGGCCTAAAGTCATTAGCATTTTAAATTCTATATCTCCTTTGATTTTCGATTATTTTGTTTAACACGATTATTGGAAGAACCTCGGGCTTAAACCTCGGGAAGAGTTTAGAAAACACTAGAAGTTAAAACGCAGCGCCTGGAAAATTGTCTACACAAGATTTGTTGCAGTAGGTCAGACTGATGTTTACTCTGTTAAATAGCTAATTTGTTGAATTCCCAAAGAAATGGCGTATTTGAGTTTTATGAATGGTCAGGCATGGCTCTTCATTATAATTGATTAATGGGCGATTAACTTTCCTGCAAGTCAAATGCCGTTTTGCTAAATCAAAAAGAAATCGGGCATTCAAAAAATTTCAATCGTGTATTTAAATTGCCATATACATAGGAAATTTTTAAATCCTTAATAAGCTCGTCATTTCTTAAGATATGAACAGCATTTGATCAAATGAGAGATTTCGCTCGTAATGCGACAAAGGGGCGTAGTATTATAAATGGGGATAAACGATTGTAGCTTGGCAATTGATGAAATCTGAAAACTTTTCGGTCCCCTGAATAAAGACTACTATTTCGCCGATTACCATTGTAATAATGCAGAGAAATGCATAATACAGTGGAAAGTCTTATTAAAGATAGAATTCCATAATAGTGATGAATACGATGGCATTTGGCTGAAATCCTACGATTACGGTTTGAAGATAATAGGATGAATTGGCTTTAAGTTCTCGCAGAATTTGGTTCAATTCAATTATAACAACATTTCGTTTGAAAGCACTAGAACTCTATTGGAAGAGACTTCGCAATTTGGAACCTCGATCCGATAGCGAAGACAATATTTGAACTAGCAACCCTCTCGGAACTTCCCATCGCACCAATGGAAGAACGGTTGGCCCTCGATTGGTCTGAGCAGATTTAATATGCGTTAGACCCTCATACGCGATCTTTATTGCATTCGAGTTTCTAACCTAGAACCTTTCGACCCGAAGCTGAATCTTGACCATTATAGAACTAATGGTAAGGATTCTCATTCTTACAGCAGAAATTTTACTACATAAAAGACTTGGCCACTTTATAAGCTTAATTTTGAATCATTTATAAATAGCAAGATTTTTTTAACGTCTCCTATTTTCACTATGACACTCAGTTCGCATAGTTTTTTTTAAACAATATAGAAGTTCGCGTGCATACTTTGACTTCTGCCTTCGAATACTGAATCCTATAAAATTTGCTTCGAGGAATTTTAGAGATTTTATAGATGTAATTAATGATAACTTGTCAATACTTATATTTTAAGTTTTTTAATTTATAATCTATACGCGAGCAGTTTATGAAAATTAGGACTAAAAATTGAGCTTAAAGTCAATTGCAAGTATGTTGATACAAGAAAAATTCAAGATTTTTTACTCTTATATTTGCATAAGACCGTTATATTGCAATTTCATAAAGTACACCTGAACAGAAGGGGCAAAAGCTAGGCTTGTCATTATCGAGAAAACGGCGAAAAATGACAAGATGTTAATATAGACTATTCCAAGAGCTGAATAGCTTGAGCGTTTTCACCGGGATATGGATCTAACCACTCGGACGATTAGTGTATTCAGTTTCTTAATGTATCATTTCGATTAAAATTTCATGCATACGATAATAAATGAACGATTTTTATTGCAATCATTTTTTTATTACCGTATTCAACAGTACACTCTCAGAACGAACATTTTTGAGGGGAGCGTGATAAAGGTTATGACATTCTTTCCTCGTAAAAGAATAACCGGAAATGTCTCCGTCCGAATAGATTTATCTAATTCTTCAGGAAGAATATACAAGGTATCGAGCAATATTAAAAATTTAAATCCCAAGAAATTATTTCGGTATGTTATGGTGAAGTCAAAGATTCCGTTCCTTACCTGTGTAGGGATTCAAGCAACTTCCTCTGGCACAAGGTACATTGCAGGGAACATTGCGTTTCTAGTTCTCATAAGAAAACTACATTGGAAATAACCCTGCCGGGTTTTTGAAGTAGAATAGCAATTGGCATGTGTCCATTTTAAATCCAAATAGGGCAGCAGTAGGATGCTATTTACTAGATTCTTCTGCAAGAAATTTAAAGATCACTTGTAAGAATATTATTATTATAGTAACTTCTGCACTTAAGATTATTCATTTTGGGCACCATTTTAAACATTACATCAGCAGTGTCCAGACTTTGTCTATTTAAGAACTTTTTCTGAGAATAGTTAATATCATCAGACTGACTTCTCGGTATACAAAGTGAATCCCTGTTTAACCAAATACCTAGTTAATTTTCCGAATGCAAAAAGGTAAAAACTTCAAACACAACAAACGTGCCATCGCTTCAGTTCAATTATGCTTTAGTATATTCCAATACAAAGAGCTGTGAATTTAATAATCGTCGTTAGTTTCGAAGACGCTCATTCGTTATACAATAGCCTGTAACTTTAATTTTTTTTCTTGTGTTCATAAAAAGTAACATTTCAGACAATCATATTAAATATGAAATGAAGATTACGGTTAAACTACTTGGAAACCATTTGAAATTCACAACCACTGTAGATGCTACAACATCAATGTGATGACAAACGTTTCAAAACGATATTCATTATTTACGGAAGTTAAAATGCATTGCATTAACAACAGCTTATCTATTTTTAAAACTTATTATGAAAAAAAAAAGTTGAAAAATTACTTACCAATGAGAATTAGGAAGACAGTTTCGCCGACAACAGTCATGATAAAAATACAAATTTGTAACATAATACTATGTATATTTCGCCGACAACAGTCATGGTAAAAATACAAATTTATAATACTATGTATAGCCAATTTCATAGAAAATGAAACATTCCCTCAAGCAAATTGACTTAGAAATACAAAATGTAAGAAAGATTGGTCTGTTTTGATATATATTGAATCTCTTAACCAATAAAAATTATCCAAATCGATATGTTTTGTATGACCATTTGGAATTTATTTGCATAAAACTAATTTCTCTCTATCGTCTTATTTCATCACCTTGATAGCATGGTGAGTAAGGCCATGTCTCAATAACAGAATCATTGATTTCATATACAATTGTACCGGTGACCTGCATGGATATGGTACAGATATGGCGTATTTTAAATCTGCTGCCGTTGATCAAATATTCCCACTTCGATGCGACATGCGCAGATGTTTGCTATAAAATCGTTTCGCCATTTAAAAATGATTCAAGAGTTGAAATTTCGTCCCTCGTCTACTAGCATGAATTCTAAGTTTCATGAACATTAATTTACTTTTGAATTTGACTAATGAACAAAATAATGTTCATTAGCTAAGTTCATAGCAAAACGCTTATTTAATTAAATTATTTAAAAAAAACACGAGTTTTTAAGGACGTAGAACTAAAAAAATCTAACAATCTATCTCACTTTCCACCGTAAGTGATTTCTGGTTATTTGTAAAATGTTACTAACATTTTGGAAGTTTTATTAATTAACTACTTCAAAAAAAAAA